>JAXCGZ010016045.1:0-33283 GCA_037179515.1 Halocaridina rubra | reverse complement strand
AAATATATATATATATATATATATATATATATATATATATATATATATATATATATATATATATATATATACCTGTGTATATATATATATATATATATATATTATATATATATATATATATATATATATATATATATATATATATATATATATATATATATATATACCTGTATATATATATATATATATATATATATATATATATATATATATATATATATATATATATATATATATATATATATATATATATATATATATATATATATATACCTGTGTGTGTATATATATATATATATATATATATATATATATATATATATATATATATATATATATATATATATATATATATTATAATATTTGGCGAAGAGATGTGTTACTTCTGGAGAAGCTGTCTCCATTCACTCTCTTCAACGGGATATGTTTGAGGCATAGTGTTTTGAGACTTGTGAATAATTTTTCAGTCCTCTCAGATTCTAGTCTATTATAATATGCAGTGATACGCTCATTTCATTATTATTATTATTATTATTATTATTATTATTATTATTATTATTATTATTATTATTATTATTACTATTATTACTATTATTATTTTTTATAACCCCCTGAGGGAGGGGGGTAAGAATACTTCCTCCGTGTTCCCCTGCGTGTCGTAAAAGTCGACTAAATGGGGGAGCGAGGGGGCTGGGAATCCCCTCCTCTGTATTTAATTCCCACAAAAAGTCAAAGTATTGTCTTTGACTCAGCCACCCTCTCCTTATAAGGGGGAATTTGGCTTTGGTGTATGGATTATTATTATTATTATTATTAATTATTATTATTATTATTATTATTATTATTATTATTATTATTATAGTACAGTAATACCAAAATTTAATTATGATTGAACTTATAATCTATGTATATTAGTATGAGTCAGTATCAGTGAAGTATCACTCCATTTTTTTTTATCTTATCTCATATTATCCACCTTTTGTATAAGTAAAATGTGGGCTGGATGAAGAGATTGAGATATGAGATTATGCTCAAATTGTAAATGTTCATATTTGCATATCTGCGAAACTAGTAGGTGATTTGATTGTAATATAAATCACTAAAAACTATTTTTCTTTTGTTAATCAGATGTATGTATGTATGTATGTATGTATGTATGTATGTATGTATGTATGTATGTATGTATGTATGCAGGTATGTATATATGTATGTATGTGTATGTATGTATGTATGTATGTATGTATTATGTATGTAGGTTTGTATGTATGTATATATGTATGTATGTATGTATGTATGCATGTATGTACGTACGTACAAAAATAAGGGTATGGTTCTATCTTAGTATTTATTTCTTTGGTTAGTCTCTTAATATATTGGTCGTGCAACTTCTGCTAATTAATGTACAAATGTGATTCTGCTTATCTTTTTATTAACAAGTTTGTGGAAAGAGAGCTAAAAAACAAAATCCGAAATTAAGTTTTTTTTTATTTACCTTTAATTAAATCTGACGAGAGTCTTAGTAATTGGCACTTAGCTCTTCAATCCATAATTTTAGGTATCTTTATTGCTATCACAGTGACAGTGGGTGGCCACTACTTGTATCTGTTCCTGCTGCCTTGCAGGCGCACACGGCAGTGTAAAAGGCTTGGGGAGTAAACCCTGAGAGGAAAACCGGGGGGAGAGACCAAAACATCCTCTGATATCTCCTGCAATGTGGCTGATTTCCAGACATATTAAGTCTGTTTTTCCTTCTTAGTTAATCAGCATCTTTGAGAGGAGGAAAGTACAGAATGGGCTAGGCATTTCATCCATATCTTTAGCCCAGACAAGCAGCAAAGCATCCCAGCTGCTTTAACCATGTATAAAGACGAAAATTGCCATGCAAAACTCAGTTCGTCTTTTACATGTGTGTTGATACTTTTTTCACAGCGTGACCCATAAACTTTTCTTCTTCTTCTTTTCAGAAAAACTACATCAAGACCTCGAAGTACACCTTCTTGAATTTCGTACCTTACAACTTGTTCGAGCAGTTCCAGCGACTGGCCAACTTTTATTTCCTGTGTCTGTTGGTGTTGCAGTTAATTCCAGTCATCTCGTCCCTCACTCCAGTCACCACTGCCGTCCCCCTGATTGGTGTGTTGATGGTCACGGGAATCAAGGATGCTTATGATGATTATGTGAGTCTTTTTTTTCTTTGGAGGTTTTATAGTTTCTTTTTAACATGTTAGTGTCATTTTGGGAGGTTTTGTAATGTTTCTTTTTGACATGTTAGTGTCTATTTTGGAGGTTTTGTAATGTTTCCTTTTAACATGTCAGTATCTTTTTTGGAGGTTTTGTAATGTTTCTTTTTAACATGTTAGTATCTTTTTGGGAGGTTTTGTAATGTTTCTTTTTAACATGTTAGTGTCTTTTTGGAAGGTTTTGTAATGTTTCTTTTTAACATGTTAGTATCTTATTTGGAGGTTTTGTAATGTTTCTTTTTAACATGTTAGTATCTTATTTGGAGGTTTTGTAATGTTTCTTTTTAACATGTTAGTATCTTATTCGGAGGTTTTGTAATGTTTCTTTTTAACAAGTTAGTATCTTTTTTGGAGGTTTTGTAAAGTTTCTTTTTAACATGTTAGTATCTTATTCGGAGGTTTTGTAATGTTTCTTTTTAACAAGTTAGTATCTTTTTTGGAGGTTTTGTAATGTTTCTTTTTAACAAGTTAGTATCTTTTTTGTAGGTTTTGTAATATATCTTTTAGTATGTGAGTATAATTTTTGGAGGTTTTGTAATAAGTCTTTTAATATGTTAGTATATTTTTTTTGGAGATAGTGTAATGTTTCTTTTCACATGTTAGTATCTTTTTTGGAGGTTTTGTAATGTTTCTTTTTAACATGTTAGTATCTTTTTTGGAGGTTTTGTAATGTTTCTTTTTAACATGTTAGTATATTTTTTGGAGGTTTTGTAATGTTTCTTTTATTATGTTAGTATCTTTCTTGGAGGTTTTGTAATGTTTCTTTTTAACATGTCAGTATCCTTTTTGGAGGTTTTGTATTATATCTTTCAATATGTGAGTATAATTTTTGGAGGTTTTGTAATAAGTATTTTAATATATTAGTATATATTTTTTTGGAAATTTTGTAATGTTTCTTTTCACATGTTAGTATCTTTTTTGGAGGTTTTGTAGTGTTTCTTTTTAACATGTTAGTATCTTTTTTTGGAGGATTTGTAATGTTTCTTTTTAACATGTTAGTATCTTTTTTGTGGTTTTGTAATGTTTCTTTTTAACATATTGATATATTTTTGGAGTAATGTTTCTTTATAACATGTTATCTTTTTTGGAGGATTTGTCATGTGTCTTTTTAGCCTGTTAGTATCTTTTTTTTTTTTGCGGTTTTGTAATGTGTATTTTTAACAGTATTTTTTTTTGAGGGTTTGTAATGTTTCTTTTAATATGTTAGTATAATTTTGGAGGCTTTGTAATGTTTCTCTTAATATGTTAGTATCTTTTGAAAATGTTGTATTTTATTTTTGTTTTTTTCTCGTACTTTTTGTCTTCTTTGCTTCATTATGTGTTTTTTCTCTTATACTCTTTTTGTCTTTTTTGGGTCATTATTTTTTTTTCTCTTATACTTTTTTGTCTCTTGTCTCTTTCTCATACCTTTTTGTCTTTTTTTGTTTATTTCTTTTTCTCCTATTTTTTATTGTTTTTCTTAATTATTTGTTTTTTCTTCTATTTTTTTATTGTTTTTCTTAATTATTTGTTTTTTCTCCTATTTTTTGACTTTTTCTTAATTATTTGTTTTTTCTCCCATTTTTTGACTTTTTCTTAATTATTTGTTTTTTCTCCTATTTTTTGACTGTTTTGCTTAATTATTTGTTTTATATTCTCCTTTCCAGCAACGACATCGCAGCGATAACCAAGTTAACAAAAGAAAATCCATCGTGTTAAGAAATGGCCAACTTAAAGAAGAAATCTGGAGTAAAGTACGTTTACGTACTCAGTAATGGCTGAGATTTCCTGTTTGATTATTTATTTTTTTTCGTTGCTAAATACTACTCCTAAAAGCATTTATTTGTGTTAATTCCATTCTCAATTGACACTATTTAAATTCATATTAATACGTTTACGTATTCAGTAATTGCTGATTTTTTTTTTAAAGTTGCTGTTCCAAAAAGCATTGTTTGTGTTAATTTAGTACTCGATTTACACTATTTGAATTTGTACTAGTACGTTTACATATTCATGTATTGCTGATATTCATGGTTTTTTTTTTCAGTTGCAATTTACATTCCAAAAGTATTCTGTGTGATTTATTTCAGTACTCAGTTTTTTCTATCTAGCCAAAATTCTCTTTTCCTAGTCGCAATAGTATTAATGGCCACCATATATCTATCAATATACAAAAGCCATAATCCCCCTAGTAAGGGGGTGGCTGAGGTCAAAGCTAAAACTTTAACTCTTTTTGGGAGGAAAATACAGATGAGGGGAATTCTCTGTCTCCTCACTCTGCCCCATACAGATGAGGGGATTCTCTGTCTCCTCACTCTGCCCCATACAGATGAGGGGATTCTCTGTATCCTCACTCTGCCCCATTTAATCAACTTTCTGACACGCAGGGAAACATGGAGGAGATATTCTTGCCTCTCCCTATGGGGAATAAAATACCCACCAGTATAGTATTCATTACTTGTAGGTGGAAGTGGGAGATGTCATCCGCATGGAGAACAACCAGTTCGTTGCTGCCGACGTGTTGTTGCTCTCCACGTCAGAACCAAATGGCTTGTGTTATATTGAAACGTCTGAATTAGATGGGTGAGTATCTCATTCCTGGAAGGTTTTTTGGTTTTATGTAAATTTTTTTTATTAAATTTGGTTTCCACAAAACACAATCTCTTCATTTAATCTGTTCTCGAGGGAGAGAGTAAGAGTTAGTGTTTTTTTTTTTATTTGTTTCTTGAAATATTATTTACTAATGTTTTTCAACATTTTCTGTGGTAAAGAGGATAATATATTAGAGAAATTGTATGTTTTTCTAAAGATTATTGTAAGTACGTATTTGACCTTCTTAATAATGTGCGGTGTACTGTACATGAGTTTTGATATGATAAGTTAATTGGCAGCACATTTAGATGAAATACTAAGATGGTTTTTTTTGTCAATGTTATATATTTATTTCAGGGAAACTAACCTGAAATGCAAGCAATGTTTGCCTGAAACCGAGAACTTGGGACAAGATGAGGCCATTATCGGTGCCTTTAGAGGAGAGATACGATGTGAGCCACCAAACAACCAACTCAACAAGTTTGAGGGACTATTAAACTATAATGGCAAATCGTAAGTCGCTGTAGAAATTATGCATTCCCTATTAGTCTTCTTATGATTGTCTGTGGGCACAAATTTAGTACCAGTGTATGTATTTTGCTCTCCAGATATAGACACGGCTATTTGCCTGACTACAACAACAAGAACACTTGAGTTTACAAAAGAAACTCATATGATAATGCGATGCTATATCCTGCTCAAGCAGCATGAACCGAAAGACTAGGACTTCAACGTGCTCTACTCTCATTCACCTTTACTAGTAGTTGTTTTCTGACCAGCACAAAAAAGTTGTTGGGGAGAGAAGGATTACCAGTTCCCCCCATTTCCCGATTTCTTTTGATTATATCCAGAGACCACTACAACTATATACAGTGGCCCCATTCCCCCTTGTAAGGAGGGTAGCCGAGCCAAAGAACACACATTCCCAACGTGCCGAGACACACCTAAATCACCCCTTTTAGCTACTTGGGGATAAAGGGTTGCCTCCATAGATGTATGAGTATTGAATGCTTCCCCATCTCAAGTCTTAGATATTTTCTTCTCTGGGCTGTATAACAAAACTGAAAAATATTTTGACTCTTTATACTTCAAAAGAAACATTTGCTCTCATTTTCTAATTTTTCCTTTTTTTGCAGCCATCCCTTGGACAACGACAAGATTTTACTTCGCGGATGCATTTTACGCAATACTGATTGGTGCTACGGAGTGGTGATATTTGCTGGTAAAGACACAAAACTCATGATGAACTCTGGGAAAACAAAGTTCAAACGCACAAGTATTGATAGGTTACTTAATTTTATTATCCTAGGGGTAAGTGCAGGCCTTTAAATCTGTGAATTTGAATAGATTTAATATTTAAATAGTAACAGATTAAGTATATAAAGCATATATTGTATTACAACTATAAAATATATTCTTATATTTTTTTTTATTCTAAAGCTCTCTGCTTGATTTGTGCTTCTTTCCCTTTATTATGCAAAATTTGATGTAATTAGATATTAAGTTATAATGTTTTTATGGTTTTTCTCTTTCAGATCGTATTTTTTCTGCTGTCCATGTGTCTGTTTTGTACGGTAGCATGTGGGATATGGGAATCTCTCACAGGTAAGATATGTTTTTACTCTCAAAAACTGTATGTGATGATAGTCTTCTGAAGTTTTATGTTCATTTATAAAAGAATGTTTTTCAATCGAAAATATTAGAATTTGATATCATGAAGTTTTTTGAGTAACCATGTCGAAATTCATCTTTATTATGTAGCTTCCAGTCTCAGGTTGCCTTTTTAGCCTGTCAGTGGGATGAGTCCAATCACTGATCCTTGAGAAAATAATGGCTGGGGAATTAAAGTATTCCTTCTTTGTTTTAACACCCGCAGGTCAATATTTTCGTGTGTACCTTCCTTGGGATACATTAATACCACCAGACCCTACTGGGGGACCAGCTGTGATCGCGCTTCTCGTTTTCTTCTCTTACGCTATTGTTTTAAACACCGTTGTGCCTATTTCACTGTATGTTAGGTAAGTGTCCTTTTGACTTTGATAAGTATGAACCGAAATTTATACTTGGTTATGGGGTAAAGTTAACTCTGAACTCATGTAGCAAGCACCGACTGGAAGGGATCTAGAAGTTTCTCTCCCTTTGCCTGTATCACTAGTTTCAGCCATTGAATTCCGGGCAAACCATCATCTTTAATGAAGACAAACTTCATTTATATCCATCTCACTTCTTTTGGCTTTTTGTCACAAGATGTCCTGCTAATTCGTGTTTTATGTGACTTGATAATAAAATATATCTATTCTTTAAGGATTTCTCTTTGTTATGAATTATCAACAATATATATATTAACTTTGATATTTGTTGATGTCATTTTTTATCAAACATCATGTAACTTTTCAGTGTGGAAGTAATTCGATTGTGCCAGAGTTTTCTAATCAATTGGGATGAAACTATGTACCATATGCCAACTGGAACTCATGCCAAAGCTCGCACTACGACCTTAAATGAAGAACTGGGCCAGATTGAATACGTATTTTCGGACAAGACAGGAACACTTACTCAGGTAAAAATAATTTTGGATACGCATTTAGCTTTCCATTCTTCACATTTTTGTTGTTTTGTTTTATGTGTCACTGTTAATCTCCATTATATAACCACTCCCCTGGCTCATGTACCTAGAATAGATTAATCCCCATAATAGAGGTGAACACAGGCAGATTAGAGTTGGGGAACTAAGCCTGGATGCCCTTCCTAATGCTCTTCAGTGGGCTGGATCGTAGGTATGTCACTTCCTAAGTTGAGCATTCTAATTACTGTGCTAAAGTGGCCCTCTTTCCTAGATAAGCACAATATATAAGAACTGAAAAATGTCTGTATTTTTCCTGAAATAGCTAATATGCTGAATAAAAGGGAATGGAAGTATACCGTTGTCTGTTCCATCTCTGTGCAGCAGCTTCTGCACTCTTTTTATTTTTCATTAAGTGTACGTGTCGCATCGCAGGGAATTTTTATTTTTCATTAACTGTACGTGTCGCATCGCAGGGAAAATTTGTGTTTTAATTTTCTTTTCAGCGTAACAAAGCAATGAAAATTTTTTTTAACCGGATTATGTGTCACTATTAGGCCCTATTATGGGGGTGGACACAAGCATTTTGGAACTGGAGGATTAAGGCTGGATGCCATTCCTAAAGTCCCGTGTTTGGCTCAGTCGCAGGTCTGTCGCTTCCCGATTTGAGTGCTCTTACCAGTGCACTACCACTTTAATTTTGCCAGGATGTAGCCTGTTGATGAAAAGGAAATAAAGATAGACAAAATGAAGTTAATGTATGGGAATATACCAACATGTGTAAATACTAAATGCTATTCTCACTTGCAGAATATCATGGCCTTCAACAAATGTAGCATTGCTGGCAGGAGTTACGGTGACATTATCGATCCAAGAACTGGAGAGTTTTTAGAGATTACAGAAGTAAGCTCGAAAAAAGTTTGTAAATTTACAATATGAGCTTAGCTTAAGGTATTGAAGCTTGTACGTTACATAATTATTGTTCATGACCTTTTTTATGTGGGTTTTTTCAGTTGTTGATTTTTTAATTGTAAATAAGATTTTGTTTAATATTTTTAATTTGAAATTGGTTTAGATTAAAATGTTACTTTTTTATAAGTTGTAGAGAACTATTACTTAGGATTGTTTTGTCCTTGTTTGGTGTGTTTTTATGTCTTAATGTGTATTTGTGCGTTTGGCTGTCTTTATATATTTCCACTCTCTGTTACATTCGGTTTGTGTGTGTAACACAATGGGTCACTCAGCCATGGGAATGGGATGATTGGGTAATGCAGTTTTGGCACTATCCATTTTTTAAAGATGCTTATGTTGGGTCGGGTTGGGTTAGGTTAAATTATGTTAAGTTTTCAATATATAAAAATATTAGTGCCGCAACATATATCTCCAAATGGTTTAATCGCCAAAACGCCTGTGCCAAAATGTATCAAGTCCCTCAGCCATCATTTAATATTTTCTACAGTATTACACTGGGAGTACAGTTTCAATATTTTCACTGATTTATAAGTAATTCTTTGTGACTTAACTGTTACTTATCATAGATAAAGGGTTCTGCTCACTGTACAAGAATGACTTGATATTCAACTAAATACTAATAATGAAAACTCGCTTCTATTTTTACAGTATCTGAATTCATATTAATACAAATGCCACAAAAGTATCATATTTAAGCAATGGGAAAAATGTACTTTTTAATATACAGTATTGAGATGTTTATACTACAGATATAGCATATCCATCAAGGACATTCAGTTTAATTAATCCAAACTTGCTTGTTGTAGCACTGGACGCATGCATCATTTGAATCATAGTAGATATCTGCATGAATGTCCCCCCCATAGCTTTGTTTTGTGCATACTTTGTGTGTGGTTTTACGTAGTTTGTGTTTGGTACAGTTTTGTGCATTACATTATGTGTTTTTTTGTAAGAATTTTTTTGTACATGGAGGATAATACTTATGAAGGGAACATATCTTTTTTTTTTTTTTCGTTTAAGACCATAATTTACTAGAGATATGAATAAGATTTTATTTATCAAGTTACCCCATCTTCCTTGGCTCTGTTTTTGCATATTTGAAGTCTGGGACTTGGGTAAGAAAAAAGAGTAAGAGACGCTCAAGTAGGTTAGATCTCTCCATGATGAATTATCGAGGCTGTGGCGGAGGGACACCCGTCGAAGACTTTCATGGTCAACAAGACGAGACGGAGATCACTCTATTGAGTGATGAGGCCAATTCAGACAGGGAAACTTCGATGGAACTTCAGAGCATGTCTCCCATTAATAGAGTTTCAGGTCATAAGTGCGCACTTCTAAAGTGCCAGCCCTTCTGCAGTGACCCTAAAACAAAGACCAAATGCCATGATGAAGTTTTCATGGACGAAGATTATAATGAATCCAACGATGCTAACCCAGTAACTACCCATTTTCTTTATTAAAATTGTTGTTGTTGATCTATGATGATGCCACTGCTCGCCTACCTTCGTGGATGATCTGGTTGATGACATAGCAACCTATTCCCTGTTCCCTTAGGCAGCTCTTTTAAATTATATACTGTATTAAGCTTAGTTTTGTGAGAATAATATTGCTAATGAAGTCCACTAATTGCTTTGGGTATATTTGTGTTTTGCAAAAGTAGAAGTTTCATTCTTGGAATAGCTGCCAATGATTTTTAAGTGACAAATGTACATCTTAATTCAGATTAATTGAAAAATTATACATTTTTTATATACGTGACATATACTGCACATTATAAATGATGCTATTAATATAGTTATAGACTCTTGTTAAACTGTTTGCAAAAATGCTTTCTAAAGATAAAAAAATTCAGTATTCTGTTGATTAGATAAGAAGGAAAAGCCATGCCTTTCAATTGCTATTGCATCAGTTAAAATATTTTTTTTTATGCATCTACCTAAGCATTCACAAAGGGGTATCTAATGTGTACATAGATAATCATTTCTTTATCCATGCAGTTAATTCATCACTTTTTATGAATGGAGCTTCTCAACTTCCCTATCTATAGAATAATCGCTCTTCGCCTTCTAGTGAGTTCACTCTGGGTTATGTCTGAGGAAACTGCACAATAATGACTAGAACTTTAAAATCAATCTCGTCTTATTTCCTTTTACAACTTCGTTACTGCCTTAAGAGGACTTGGAATATCATAAGACTGACTTTTATTTAACACAGGGACTTGCAGACATTTGCTATGTTTGTGCTTTTCTGAATAATGCTGTCTGTTTTGAGGGTATAGGAGTGCAAGTGATCTTTAGTCTTGAGGTTAATTCTTTACTATTATTGAGGTATTTTTTACCAGTAATTATATATTTTCCAGTTCCTGGTAATTTCTCAATGGCAGAGAAGAGCATAAGGGAAAGTACATTAAAAATGAGGCATTTACAGTATATTTATAAACTTATGAAAATCTCTTTACATCAGATTTCCAAAATCAAAGTGGAATAGATAACTTCACTGGTTTAATATATTGTAATTATATAATGATATGAAATGGCGGTAAATTGATGAAGAGAAAGGAGTAAAAGAAAAAAAATTATGAAGTTGTTTTATGTACAGGTGGTCTCTGACTTGGGACGACCCAACTTTACAACTGCGACTGGGATGAGGAATATTTACTGATTTTCTGGTCATAATGAAAACGCAATATATATATATATATATATATATATATATATATATATATATATATATATCTATATATATCTATATATCTATATATCTATATATCTATATATCTATATATATATATATATATATATATATATATATATATATATATATATATATATATATATATATATATCCAGAAGCTCCCCTACTTACTAACAACCGAGTTACGAACATTCAGAGATATGAACACAAACCTCACCATTATATACCCATGTATTAATGTATGTGTTACTGTATTGTAATGTATTTTTGTATTATTATTAATATATTAAAGTTCATTAATACTGTATACTTTATGTTTTATGTAGTAGTTAAGTGTCTGTAGCCTAAGTACTGTAAGGTACTGCATATGTATGTACTATACAGTGCTTTTTTTTTTTACGTAAACACAACTTACGAACAATTTTCTTATGAACGGGCTTCTAGAATTTAACTCGTTTGTAAGTTGGGGAGTATATATATATATATATATATATATATATATATATATATATATATATATATATATATATATATATATATATATATATATATATATATATATATATATATATATATATATATATATATTATATATATATATATATATATATATATATATATATATATATATATATATTATATATATATATATATATATATATATATATATATATATATATATATATATATATATATATATATATATATATATATATATATATATATATATATATATATATATATATATATATATATATATATATATATATATATATATATATATATATATATATATATATATATATATATATATATATATATATATATATATATATATATATATATATATATATATATATATATATATACCACTGAGTTAGGAAGGTGGCAGCATCTAAAACAAAGGTGACAGGGCTTTATATATCTTGTTACTTCGTGTCTCCCTGCCAATTCTTTGTTTGCAAGAAATGCTATCTGAGATCTAGCCAATGAACTATCAGTAATTTGCATTGGTTAAAACATATTGTGAAGACTTTGTAACGTGAAGACTTTGTAACATGGCATTTCAAAAATAAGAAAACTTATCACATGCAAAATATTTTGCACAAAGTCTAAAAACTGAAGATTTGGCATTTTTAAGGTATTATTGGATGGTATATAGACAATGCTAGTTGTCTCTCTTTCACGTCAGAGCAGTAGGTGTTTGCACGATACCAGTCGTTTCTCTTTCACGTCACAGCAGGCATAGGTAAATCTTTCTTCTTAACCGTATCAGGCTTATAAGAATAGGGTTGATGAACCCTTTCATATCACTTCCACTAAGAAAGAAGCAGCAAGGTTGAAGGAGTATGGCTTAAAGTTTTCATTATATGTCTAATTAACGTGACTCTATTACAAATACTCTTTTGCAGTTTTAGTTATCATTAGTTTTATAAGTAATGTGTATTTTTTTAGGTAAAACGGGAAGCAAGAAAGGTATTTGGAACCTGTTCATACATGCTATTACTGTGTCTTGTGTTTATCATGCAGCTTTATTATCATTCTATATCACTTGTCAACTTCTATTTCAGCTTCATGGTTTTTGTGATATGTTTGCCATACTTGTACAGTTAACTCGATGTTAAATGCTTGATGTTCCTTATAATCTGTACATGAATGGGGCTATTCTATGTTTTATATAATATGCTTTGCATTCTCATATAACATAAAGATATAAAGCGTACCAAAGATTATTTAAGGTGCATGGCAAATTCATGATTTTTTACTACATATATTTATGGCAGGTCTGTGGTGCCGGTTACAAAGAATTTTTTCATAAAGTCTGTAGCTGTAGCAAACATATTTTAATCCAGTCTGCCTGCATCATGCTAAAATCCACTAATTCATTGTTAACCCCCATTTATAGCGACATGATATAAATTCTTTGCTTGAACCAGTTTAGGGAGCTTATTCTGAACTAGCTGATGGTCCTTATATTCATGCTTATATACTGTACCTCTAAGTTTGGATTCGATAGACAGCATACTTGAAAAAAAATCTAATATGTTGCAGTTCTTGCTTTAAGAAATTTCTTCGTATCAGTTATAAAGCACAGTACCTTAGTAATATACTTGAATAATTATGCATTGCTAGGAAACCAGTTTCAAAGGTATGGGAAGCACAGATATACAGTATTTTAATCATATAGGATGTAAGAGATGACACTGAAATATTTCCATTAGCTAGGTGATAAACATGAAATAATTTTGTAAGTGACTAGATATTTAATCTGTAAATTATTTCCAATTTTTGAGTTCAATCTTTATCTTGTTGTACTATCTATATATAAACATCGGGAATATTTAGCTACAAACGGGCCACTGACCAAATAAAGAAATTTGTTAAAATTTCCCCCCCAATATGAAACTTTAGTTTTAGGAAACCGTAAGACTTCTTTAGTAACTCTTGCAATCATTGCATTATTTTAGACTCCAGGTAATGTGTTCATTATATTTTTAATTTCTACAAAATTTATAATTTTAAAACTTCTTGAGAAGATGTACTTAATAATGTCTTGATAAGGTAAAAATTTTAATGCTCTGTGTCTCATTTAATAGAGTAATACAATTGGGCTAATAATTTATATTAAATGCATTGTACTTGTACTAAATTTGCTATCTCTGTCGTTTGTGTTGGTGTTTTTCTTTGCATGGCATGAGGTTTTCCATGGTTTTGTAAAGCTGTGGATGTATTGACATCTTATTTGCTTATGAACTTCTCTTTTGGAACACTAGCTGTTTACAACCGAGCGGTAATCTATTTTATTTAAGAAAAATACAAGAGCTTTAATATAGTTAAATGGCGTGCATAATAGTCTTGTATTCTGGTATTCTTTTCATTAATTTTTTATCCAAGTGTATAGTTAGAAAATACAAGAGTTTTGGCCTAGCTCTATGGCATATACAATTGTCCTCTATTGCGGTAATATTTGCATCAGCTTTGTGTGCATAAGTATGTTATAAAATACAAAAGCTTAGACATTCCTAAAAGGTTTACATCATGTATTAAATTTGTATTCAAGAATATAACATAGACCTACTAACATTCACTTTGAAGTCGAGATGTATTTGTTGACTTTTTATGCCTGTCATATAACAGAATGCCACACATATGCATGTAAACTGCTTTTAATATGTTTTTTATGCAATTTGTTAATGTAGCTTCGTTTTGTGGTAAGAAACAAGCAGAAATAAGCTGTGAGAGGGGAAAGACTTGTCATGCAATTTCAGTCCTTTGTAGATTTGATTATCACGAGCAAACAGCAAGGTCTAAGTTCATCGAAGATGTAACTACTTTATAAATGTCACTATAAATGCAAGATATGTTAATGCAGCTTTGCTGCATCATGTTTGTGTGAAATTTATATTACTGTTTCTAGCTACAATATGATTTAGTAAACAACAACTATAAACTTATCAACAAACACTTTATTCCTTTTTTATAGTTTAGTTTTTAGTGTAGTTTTAATTGATAATAATTAAGAATGTTATCTTTTGTATTATAATGTGTGTGCTCATATAGACTTCTAGGATTATACTGACTGAAACTTTTACAAGGGCATGAAGTATACTGGTATATTCAAAGTGGTTATTCCATAGCATAATGGTTTATTTAGAGTAGTTATTCTGTAGAATGATGGTTTATTTAGAGTAGTTATTCTATAGTTTCATGCTTTTGAACCTACATTCATTCTTGGAGCTGCCTCATTATAACTCCTAATACATTTGCTTTTTAGGGAATTGGTTTATATCTTTTAATACGTAACTTTTACTGTCATTGTTAGTTTTTCTATGAAATTAATAACATAATATTTTTTTTTTTTACTAATATTGCATGTTTTATTATTTTATTTGATACTTGGGACTACTAAACCAATTTTTGATTAATATATTTGCTGATTTATGAAGTTTTTGTTTTGCCATTTTTTTCATTTTTAAGTAGAGTA
The DNA here is from genome assembly GCA_037179515.1 of Halocaridina rubra. Lineage (NCBI taxonomy): Eukaryota > Metazoa > Arthropoda > Malacostraca > Decapoda > Atyidae > Halocaridina > Halocaridina rubra. The sequence continues at coordinate 18,258 of JAXCGZ010016045.1, read as the reverse complement.
CGTTTCTGTGAGAATTTAAATAAGATAATCCCCATAGCTTAAAGTGTTTTGATATAATATTTACATATTTATTTTACCTTAATGATTAGAATGGGCTCACTTAATTCATTAACCAATATGATATTCCTGAATGAGTATTCTTTTCTTTTAGTACTCCAGACCTGTGGATTTGTCTAAGAATCCGTATTACGAATCGTCGTTCAAATTTTACGACAACGCTCTCGTGGACGCTCTGGAGGGCGGTGACAAGGACTGTGAAGGATTCTTTCGTTTGTTGGCTCTGTGTCACACGGTGATGCCGGAAGAAAGAAATGGTTTGTTATTGGAATTTTTAGTTAATATGTGGATAACACAAAAAGTTAAAATGTAAGAAAGTATTAAAATTTGAAATAATGAATATTATTTGGAATAGTTTTGCTATTCTCCTTCTTTTTATAATTTTATACTTTGTACACAAAAGGCTATTGAGTGTGTTGTAAACAGTTACGGATTATTGTGAGTATGTTATTGAATTACCTAAAATACTTTTCACAATTAATTGAAGCCATAGCCACTCCATAATATTATTTGTGGATTGAATTCCTGTGCATTTGTTTTTTTAATAATGATTAATATTGTCACTGTGGGGGGTTGCCATGAAATGAAGCAGTTGGGATAACCAGCTGCAGCTGTCAGGCCTCTCGGCAGATCTTCAACCACTTTCCATGTGGATGATCCAAGCATGGGGATGGTGTGAGAATTGTGACAACCCTTTTTCCCAAAGTAGCTAAGAGGAGTAATCAAAGTATATTAGATTCTGAGTAATGTGTGTGCTTTGACTCTGCCAACCCCTAACAATGGGGAATACAGCCAATGTATGTGTCTGTTCTTGTCACTGTGTTTCTTCCTACAGGGAAAATTGAGTATCAAGCCCAGTCTCCGGACGAAGGTGCCTTAGTTTCGGCTGCGAGGAATTTTGGCTTTGTTTTCAAGGCTCGTACACCAAATAGTATTACTATTAGTGTAAGTATTGCATATCAAGTAGCATACTCTTAAGTGTAAATATTGCACATTAAGTAGTATTACTATAAGTGAAAGTATAACACATCGAGTAATAATACTCTTAAGTGTAAGTATTTGCACATTAAGTAGTATTACTATAAGTGAAAGTATTGCATATCAAGTAGTAATACTCTTAAGTGTAAATATTGCACATCAAGTAGTATTGCAGTAAGTATCACATACCAAATAGTGTTACTATATATGTAAGTTCCTCTCACCAAATAGTATTACGATAAATGTAAGTTTACTAGTTTTTTTCGCTAGTCACTAAACGGGCAGATTAAAGGGGATAGGAGGGTAGGATCATATGGTAATATTTAGCCCCGTTGCCTTCCTTTAATTTTTGACTGTGAGCATGCTGTTGACTTGCGAGGGATATGGCATCATGTACTATAAAATTAAAAACTTACAATACGGTATTTCATATAAATCTTGGTTTTATCATATTACTCTACTATTGAAATTATTGTAAATTTCATTCTCATTATTTTAAAAAATATACTTCCTCTTCTTAATCCATATGAAGAGAAATGTGATCTTCATCAATCTGTAATTTATTAAGAAATAATCGCTACCCTGAGAATGTATTCTTTTCGTGCTGTTATTTGTCAGTTGCGAAATTTCATACTGTAGTTTTTAATTTTATTTTTTTAGAATTTGTTTTACTTTTTTGCAGTTTTTGCATTATTTTACATGTTTTTAGGTGTTTTTACATTTTTTCTAACCCTGAATGCTCCTAATGGCATCATGTCTTATGAAGAGCAGATATTGAATGTATGCTTTTTGTCCATTCCCAGGCAAAAGGAGTACAAGAAACTTATGAACTTCTCTGCATTCTCGATTTTAACAATGTAAGGAAGAGAATGTCAGTTATTCTTAAGAAAGACGGAAAAATAAGACTCTATTGCAAAGGAGCTGACTCCATCATCTACGAGAGATTAAAAGATGGACAGGATTCCATCAAATATCACACTCAGGAGCACCTTAATGTAAGTAGTTAGTGGTATTCATATACTGTATTAATATTAATCTCTTAATATTTTGATTTTATTTGGTTGTTAGTGTTGTTGTTTTTTCTGTTTGTCATTTTATGTGACACTATTAAGCCCCATTATGGGGTGGATGCAAACAAGGCAGAGCTGGGGAATTAAGGCTGGATGACTGCCCTTCCTAATGCCAAGCGATGGGCTTGACTTCAGGTTTGGCACATTTGGATGGAGTGCTCTAAGCATTGCAGCAACGTGATCCCCACTTTGATTATCTCTGGTGATGGGGCAAAAAGAATTTTACACCTGTATTCTGTTTGTGTTGTATGAGGCAACTAAATGTCGCATCTTCCCAGATTTTATTTTTGCCACAAAAGTGAAGTTGTGTTAAAGATGATGGAGCCCTTGTGCCTCCTTTACTTTTAAATTGTAGGTACCTTGCTTTCTTCACTAGAATAAGGCATTATGTTAAAAAAAAAATAAAAAAAACTTATTTTTGAAGTTTCTCTGTCACTCCCATTTCTTAAAACAGAAAAATGCTGTATTTGGGTGTAATTTGCTGTTTTCTCAAATTTTGCTATAAAGCACTTTGTGATCTTTGATATTTTAAAACTTTAAGAAGTATTTCCTTATGTAATTACATCACAAACAATATAGTGTAGTGTGATCTTGTGTATTTCATTCTAATTCAAATAACTTTATTACTTTATACATTGATCTGTGCTGTGTTTTGTTCTTAATATGTGTTAATAGTATATTCTGTTGTTATTGTTCCCTAAGCTGCCTGGCTGAACAGCCCCTCTTCCTAAGGCAGGCCAGTGCCAATCCCAGCTTTTCCACAGAGCTTTCAGGGAGTGTATGTTGTGTTGTTGGCGTATATGGTTGTAAGCAGTGCAATCTACCATAATGTTTTTGATTGTATGACTTGTGTTAAATCCTGGACAGGCATCATTGATGATATATTATGGTGTATGACCTTTTTCTAATATTTATTTGTATCTTTCAGAGGTTTGCTGGAGATGGTTTAAGAACATTGTGCCTTGCATATAAAGACTTAGATGAAGATTATTTCTTGGTAAGAATTTCTTATGCCTATTTTTTGTTGAATAATCCTCTTCTTCCTTCACTGTTCCCGTTCCCACATCTATATGGTGTCAGGGTTCCTAAACCTCTCCGTAGTCCTCAAATTTGCATCTGATCTTACGTAGCTCCTTCTCCCTTGCATCCTCATTCACGCAATGATAAGAACTATTCCAGCTTGGTTCAAGCTGAATAACAAAATATTCATACTATAATATATCCTCATTTCCTTTTTCATGAATCATGTCATATATATCAGAGTGTTCAACAATTTGTCTTTTTGTAAATCCTAAACATTGATGTACTATTTCATATACTGCTTGTTTGGCGTTTTGTCTCCCTGTTTATTTACATTATAGGGTGGACACTGACGGATGGGAGATGGGAAATTACGGTTGGATACCCTTCTTAATGCCCCACTATGGGCTCAGTGGTGGTTCTGTCACCTTCCAAATTTAAAATTCTACCTGCTACACTAAAGTGGTCCCCTACTCCTTTATATGAATCATGTCATGTACATCTGATTATATATATATATATATATATATATATATATATATATATATATATATATATATATATATATATATATATATATTATATATATATATATATATATATATATATATATATATATATATATATATATATATATATATATATATATATATATATATATATATATATATATATATATATATATATATATATATATATATATATATCTTTTTTATTTTAGGATTGGAAGGGTAGACATCATGAAGCCGCAATATCTCTGGACAGAAGGGATGAGAAGCTTGATGAAATATATGAAGAAATAGAGAAAAACTTAAGTCTTTTAGGTTTGTATATTATAAAATGATTATATTGCACCGACTGCATGAGATAAAATCCTTGTTTTCTTAATTTACTAGGGTTTACTACCTGTTTTCTTTTCATTTTGTTGATTAGAATGTAATTTGTAGGACAATACTGAAATGATACCTAATTAAATTCGATGTTAAATTTTGTTATTTTGCACATCGGATTTTTTAAATCGGTAAGATTACTTACAGTTTACATATTCATCATTACTTGTGTGTAAATTAACATAATGCAAATTTATTTTAAATTTTTCTGTTGCATACTAATTTTTTGTACTATGAAAATTTCTTTGCAAGCTCATCTTATGAACAGAGGTAATTCATAAACCTACAACTAATAATGTTCTGCTACTACAGTGGTAACGCGCTGGCCTCGCATTCGCGAGGGCGACAGATCGGTTCCCGCTCAGGACCGAGATTTAAAGCTGTTTACTGGGAAGGTTACTTGCTGTGGATGGGCACCACAGTGGGGGGGTTGGGGTTTGCCTCGGCTGATGTTCTGAGGAGCATCTCAGATGGATATCGGAACGGAAACACCAGCAAACTTTGACTTTAACTTTAAAAAAGATTTGTAATAAAAACATTTGATTAATCTTTGATATTATGTATTCAGGAGCAACAGCTATAGAAGATAAACTACAAGATGGTGTACCTCAGACTATAGCCAATCTAGCTATAGCTGGCATTAAGATATGGGTTCTTACTGGTGATAAACAGGAAACGGCCATTAACATTGGGTATTCATGTCAGGTGAGAGATTCTTTTCATTATTTTCTCATAATCTTGTTTTCTCTATCCTATGAAATAGTTATATTGATCATGTACAGGAATTTAATATACAAAATAACTTCATAATTACATTACTGTACTATATTGTTACTAAGCATTAATGATTTGTATTATGTAGTACAGTAATACAAAAGGCCTTTAGAACTACTTAACTATATTGTTACTTTTTCCTTTTTTGTGATTTATAATGAGCTTTTCACAATTCAGGCTATATATTGGTGTGTAAAACTTAGTAAAAGTAGTTTTTTAATATATTGTGCATTTTTATTGCTTATTGATACAATTATTCATTCATCTTCTATTAAAAACAATTTAGTTTAGTATGTATTTTTGAAAAATTCTATTTGTTGGTAAAAAATACTTCTACAGGCTTAGAACAATGACGTTCTGATAGTGGTCCTTTTATCTCAACTCGGTGTTTGATTGCTTTACTTTAAGAAATTTTTTCTCCTTCCATACTTACAGCTTCTTACAGACGACATGGTAGATATCCTTATCATCGATGCACAAAACGCCGCTGATGTTGAAGATCAACTTCAGAAATATCGTGAACAGATTCGCAACGTCTCGGCTACCACTCATCCGCAAACAAATTTATCTGTTGTAACTTTTAGGTAAATTATGATTCGTGTTAAGCCAATGCACTATCACTAGCAGTGATGTATGCTATTTGTGGAAATGTTTGTAATGCATGCAAAATTTATGCTAGTTTTATGTTCTTATTCTATATATGCTGCTTTTTAGCGGCATTGAGAATTATTCATCTGGTAATGTATGAAAGAATTGATGCTTTTCATATACTGTATAACATATTTTAAACTCTTATAAATATGTTTAGAAGGTGTCACATTCATCAGCAAGAGAAAATGTTACTATTTTCTTTACTGTGCTGTGTATTGTATTATGCAGTTGTATATAGTGAATGATAACGTCTATCAGTTCTAGAAAATTCCAGGTTATTTCGTCTAGCTCCTTCAGATATGCACTGTATTTTCCTGAGATTTTATATAGTACATGTATTGCAATAATACTCGTGTTTCTTAGATAAGTTGTTTATGTTTACGGTATATTAACATCTACCCTGGCAATGAGGAAATGTCTCGCTTTTGCCTGTTTGACATTTTGCGGCAAGTGCGATATATCTTGTCAAAAAGTTTCCCTATAAAATTACACATTGAGCAAGTTTTCGCATCCATTCTGGCTCTCTTTAAGCCATGCTAACGCAGAGGAAAAGGTTAGATGTGTCATAAATTACTTTTCAATTTTTTTGTCACTTAATTTGTGTGGAATTGCAAAGTTTTTTGAAAATTTTGGCGTGTGAAGAGGTTAATAGTAGTATGTTAGTGTAATGAATATTTTAGAATGCACAACAAGGCTGTTTATTATTAATATTTTAGAATGCACAACAAGGCTATTTAGAATGCACAACAAGGCTGTTTTTGTCTTTTCTTCACATGAGGAAAGCAGAGTGCTTGTAATAATCCACCCCTGTCTCATTCTTTTAATATTAATTGACTGTACGAAACTAATATGAAACACCTTAATGCTATATGCGAGAAAAACTAGTGCTTTTGCAAAGCCTTACTATTGTAATCATATTAAGTGTTTAATGCTTGTAAATTCCTCAGAAAAGGTATCTTTATGATAATTGTTTTACTCATAGCTCTCTGCCTTCTTCTGCAATTAAAGGAAAGATACATGTTTCTCTAGCAAATTTTGTCCGATCTGTTTTTATGCTTTCTCTTCTCTACTACTTTATCCACCTTCATTCACTCTTATATCAAGTTTTTTTTTTCACTTTTATTAGATTTGATTCATTGCCACAAGATCCACTTCTTTCAAGACTGGTCAGGAAATTTGCAGTTGTGAAAAGAAAAGGTTTGTTTGAGGTATTGTGTTGCCTGTAGATGTGTCTTACACTAAATAATACAGTATGTGTAAATACTTTCACAATGCACATTTGTGAGTTCGTATATCACATCTACTATGCTTCCGAATCACTTTTTATTTGTGTAAGAAATTACAAGGTTTAAAAAGATATATCGAGTGAATGTATTGGCATGAAGAAATGCACCACCTGCCCTGAAAAATATAATTAAGGACCATCAAGCCCTTGTGATATTGCTGGTGAAATTAGGAAACCCTGAGATCTGTTTTTTTTTTTAAGTAACACTGACAACCGTTTAATCTTCCTTAACTCAGAGTGGATGATACAGGCAAGTGTGACTGTGAGCGACTATTTGCACTTTGAGAGATGGAAACCTGTTGCTGTTGTTGTTGTTCCCTGAGCCGCCTGGCCAAACATCTCTGAGTTCCTAAGAAAAACCACTGTCAATCCTGGGCTGTCCTACATAGATTTAAGGGAGTGTATGTTGTGTTGATGGCATATGTGGTTATGTGATGTGCAGTTTTCTATGATGTATTGCTTATTTATTATTCAATTTTCATCCTTTGGTAGTAGCCACATGGGGACCTAGGGGTGAGAGGGTAATATGTATGTATAAAAGTATATATATCCTTTGAATGGCTGATAATCAAAAAAGATATAATAGAATACCCTATTTTTTTAAACTGTCTCCTTATTTTGAAAAGCTCCTTTTCTTAATAATTTTCTAGAGAAGAAGATTGTATCTTACCTAAATATTCATTCGCCCTTCAATACTGAAGAAAAGTCTCCTGAGCCTTGTTGTGCTAATTTTCTTACTGTCTTTACATTCTTAGTATTTACAGTGACGAGGGCATGGGGCAGGACAACCTGAGCGAAGCTGGTGAGGGCAACGGAGGGTTTGCTCTAGTTATCAATGGGCATTCCCTAGTATGGGCTTTAAATCCTAAATTAGAGCAGCTTTTTCTGGAAGTTGCTAGTCAGTGTAAGCATTATTTACATTTCGACTTTTTTGTAATTTTAAATATAGTGCTTTCTGAGTTGTATCTTTATAATACTAAAATATTGATTCATATTAAGAAACATTTAATTTAGTAGTAAGGCATAAAACAAAAAGCATATAGCAAATTCTTATTAACTGTGTAAAAGGAAAGTTCTACTGTATTAGTCTTAAAGATATATACAGAGATAATGTATTTTCATACTGATAGACTTAATTTACTCTATTATATTTAGTAATGTGTATTGATATCAGTATGCTATTCCTCTTCTTTGCTTTTACAAATATACTAAGCATTTTATGCTAATAACTTAGTAATGTTATTTATTTACAATGTAAAAATAATGTACATTTCAATATTACCATCCTTAGGTCGAGCTGTAATTTGCTGCCGAGTGACGCCGTTACAAAAAGCCATGGTAGTAGACTTAGTGAAGCGTTATAAAAAAGCCGTAACGTTAGCTGTAGGTGATGGTGCCAATGATGTTTCTATGATAAAAAGTAAGAGGCCTTTTTATTTACAGTGCAAATTTAGTAGATATTGTCTGACTGGAGAAATATTGGGAGTGAAATTTCACAGGGAACAGCTTTAGGGCCACATTAGTTCTTTATACATGTAAATAATCTCCAGACTCTGTAAATTCATTTTTACATATGTTTACTGATTGAATATTATATATTAATTGAATTCGGTACATATATAAAGATTTCATCACAATAAAACCATTACTTTAGGTATATGGAATGATGCTAATGATTTGTCTTTAGCAAAATAAAAGATGAATTCATATTTATCATAAATATTGTCTAAATACTGGTATCTATAGACAAGGTATATACTTGATGATGCATAAAAGGTAGTTAAAGTGCTTTGAATAATAAATTATATACTGTATATGCAGTATCTATATATATATATATATATATATATATATATATATATATATATATATATATATATATATATATATATATATATATATATATATATATATATATATATATATATATATATATATATATATTATATATATATATATATATATATATATATATATATATATATATATATATATATAGTATATATATATATATATATATATATATATATATATATATATATATATATATATATATATATATATATTATATATATTATATATATATATATATATATATATTATTATATATATATATATATATTATATGTAAACTATTTCATCTTACAGCTGCTCATATAGGTGTTGGCATATCAGGTCAAGAAGGCTTACAGGCTGTGTTAGCATCAGATTACTCCGTAAGTCAGTTCAGGTTCTTGGAAAGACTACTGTTAGTGCACGGACGCTGGTCGTACTACCGAATGTGCAAGTTTTTGCGATATTTCTTCTACAAGAATTTCGCCTTCACTTTATGCCACTTTTGGTTTGCCTTTTTTGTGGCCTTTTCTGCTCAGGTGAGAATTCAGAATAATTTTGAACAATTAATTAGAATTTTTTTATTTCTTAGGTTTAGTATATCTTGCAGTTTTATGCCATCTTTTTGCAAAATTTACATGACATTAATTTTTTAGAATTATGTGTTTTTCATTGTAACTGATGTTATAGGATGGAAAGATATGGTCAGGTTGTCCAAAAATATTACTTAGAAATTTTAATATATTTTTAAACTGTGTTGGAATATATATCTGTGTATTAGCTGTTATGTCTGTATATGTCCATTGTATGTGTACTTGTATTTCCTTCCTATGTGTCATAAATAGTCCCCAGTAATGGGGATGGACACAGAAAAGTTGGAACTGGGATATTAATGCTGGATGTTCTTCCTTGCTTCCCAAGGTGGGTTCAAACCCACATTAATTACTTCTTGATATGCCCATTCTACCTCTGAGCTTCCTCAGCCCCATAGTGTAGTCAGTCAGATGATGATTAGATATCACAATATGTTGAAGGTGATTATATGGTCTTTGAAAGCAATGAATATGAAATTGGAATAAAGAGGATTTTAATTTGAGAATTGTATGAACTAATTGTTTGCAGCAAGACAAGATATGCATCATAGGTATGCCTGGCATGTTAGCCCTGGGCTTTCCCATCTCTCTTAGTTGGCTCATAGATCACAGAGAGACTTTTTTTTTTGCCGTTTTATGAGTGACAATTAATCCCCATTCGAATGGGGGTGGACACAATCTGATTTGAGCTTGAAAATTTAGACTGGATGCCCTTCCTAGTGCCCCATGGTGGACTCGATCATGGGTATAGAGTTTGATAATTCTTTTCCTCACACCTCAGGTGGATATATTTTTCTGTTGAAAATGCTGTACTCTGCATAGGCTAGCAGTGTAGTGTAAAAGTTGACTGAATGGGGCGAAGCAAATTTACCAGGAGTCCTCTTATATTTTCCCCCCACAAAGAGTCAGATTTTTTTGCTTAGACTCAGCCACCTCTCTTATTAGGGGAATTATGGTCCTTTCACTTAGACTGATAGACAGGGAATATGTAATATGTCTTTTCAGTAACAATATTTTATTCATTTTTGTGCGTTGCCTGGGCGTTATCTAGCTCAATTTTATTTAAATGAAGAATTAGAAACTATATACAGTACTTAAAAGGATAATCATTTAGTGTGTAGGGAATATGAGTATCTTCCTCCCCAACCCTTAGGTATTTGTTTACATTTTGTGTCTTTCTATTAATCCCCATAATGAGGATGGACACAGAGAGATTGGTGCTAGGGAACTAAAACTGGATGCCCTTCAGTACGCCCTACTGTGGGCTTGATCACTGGTCTGTCACCTCTTTGGTCAACTATTCTGATCACCCGACTTTGGCGGTCCCCACAGTCTTTAAGTAGTAAAATTTAATTGGCATATAATAATCCTGAATGTTTTGAATTTTGGATTTTATACTTTGGCATTCTACAAACTCCATTTCTTGTAACACAGTAATGGAATGCTAATATACATTGTATTCTTATGTATTAGGTTGGCTCATGGCACCAACCACCCATTGCAGTATTACAGCTATAGGTCTTTTGGACTTAAATAGGCCTGTCAAGGACAGCTCGATGTTAAATCTTCCTTCAGTAACGGTTCTTTTTCTATGCCTACATCTAAGCCGAATATTCTCTCAGATTCGTTACACATCTATTATCACTTCTCATCTGACAAGTCAAATCACTTCTCATCTGTTTCTCTTTGCTTTATGGTATTAATCGTGCCCATGCCTGATGAGGGCAATATTCTCTACCCGTCATGGTGTCATACTCATAGAAAAAAAAATGCAAAATTCTCATATTACAGACTGCCTAGGTTTTAACAAAGTATGTTAGTATGATTATGGATATCTGTCAATATTCCCACCTTTTTCTTATTTGTAATGTCTCTCCGTCCTTCACATTTAAGACCTTTTTCTTAGAGCTCTGAAATATGTTCCCAGAGATCACTGAATCTTATGAAAAGGCATTCAGTCTAAGTAAAGCCATTCACTAATGTATGGTTAAAGCTCTCATGAGCTCTTCTTCAGATTATTATTAGTAACTAGTGATGCTATTTTTACTTTCAGACTGTGTATGATCCTTTTTTTATCTCAACCTACAATTTATTTTACACTTCACTTCCTGTCCTGTGTCTGGGAATTCTGGACAAGGATGTTGATGACTATTACAGTCTCCGCTTTCCTAAGCTCTACACTCCTGGTCACACCAACCTTTTTTTCAATAAACGTGTATTTATGTGGTGTGCTCTTCATGGAGTTGTAACCTCATTTGTCATACTTTTCATTCCGTATGGTGAGTTGTCTGTATATAAATGGCATTTATTTCACACCACATATATATATATATATGCTCACAGTCACCTTACAGGCAACAAAGTGTGTATACACCATAACTACTTCAAAAAGTTTACAGTGAAATTCTGTCACGGATTGTACGTTTTGTGTGTGGTGTCGTACTTATGTTTTGTGATTGTGTTCCAAGTGTCTGTTAATTTCTAGATGTGTACACATTGTTTTGTATGGCACAGACTGACTTACATTTTTTAGTTTTATTTTTCCATAATGGGTATGATACAAGAAATGGTTACTGGAGATACATACCTTAGAGAATACAAAATATGCATGTCCTTGAAACTGGAGTCGTCTCATGAACCCTAGAGAATTAAAAGTTTGTATGTCTATGAAATGCAATTGTTTAATAAACCCCACACAACTAGAAGTTGCATATCCAGGAATGGAATTCTTTAATAATCCTTCAGAGAATTAAAAATTGCATATCCATGAAACGAATTTCTCTAACAACTCTTAGAAATTTAAATATTTGCATATCCATGAAATATTAATCTCTAAATCCTTGAGAATTCAAAATTTGCATAACCATGAAATGGAATCCTTTAATGAATCTCAAAGAATTAAAAGTTTGCATATCCATGAAGTAGATAATGGAACTCTTGTAGGGTCAAATAAATTATATCCCTTAAAACTCCTTAAAATAATTCTGTAGTATTCTTTGTGGCATTTAATTCTGTGTTATATCCATTATGAATTTTATCCTATGAATTGATAATGTTTATTATTCATGTGGTGAATTTTACAAGCTTCTTATGCCCTGCTGTGTGAGGCCGATGTCATCTCTGAAATTTCTCGTATATCTGACTGTAGATGTTTATTAACACGGCACCATTACAATATTTCAGTTGTGGATTGTCGCAAGGCAGATCTTGGTGTACAAACATAAAGCAGAGGTTGTTTTAATCACTTACATTTAGTTTTTTCCCACTCACAGCACTTGGATGTTTATTTTTCTCTTTTCATCACAGACACTGTTTGATCCCATGTTTATATCAGTCTATAACCTGTTCTACACATCCATGCCAGTCTTGGCTTTGGGCATTTTTGAGCAAGATGTCAATGCCAAAAACAGTATCGCATTCCCTCTTTTGTATACGCCGGGGGTTCGGCATGCTCTCTTCAATAAGAGGGAATTCTTCAGGTCTGCACTCCATGGATTTTTCACCTCTTGTGTACTTTTCTTCATACCGTTTGGTAAGTTTTTCATTGATTTCTTCAATAACAGTTTCATAGCTGTGAATATAGTTTTAGCTTAACTCTGTGATTTGCGAGACTTCCTAAAAAATGGCATCAGATATGGCACTGTTTATTCGGTATTGTATGTAAACCAAGTTATGTATACATGTGTGTGTGTGTGTGTATGTGCTCACGCATGCATGCTTGTTGTTACCATTGGTATTCAATGCGTGTATGGATGGAGTGATAAGGGATTTTAATTGAAGAATGCTAAGTTGAGGTTTGGTTTCAGTGGGTATTAATAGAAAGTATTGGAAAACTTATACCTTGCTATTCTTGGAGAACACAGTCCTAGTTGCTGAGAAGAAATTTGAGTGATGGTTACTGAGTTTGTAAGTATGTAAGAGAAGGAAATTACTAGTGAATATTGGTAAGAATAAAGTTTTGAGATGCACAAGGATTGTTGATGGTGGCTGGTTGAATATAAGAGTGAACGATGAGAAATTCAGAGCTTAAAGTATCTTGGATTGCCTGTCAAATTGAATGGAGTAGTGGACACAAAGGTGATCCATAGAGTGGAGGAAGTGAGTAAATGTTAAGGAGGGATGAAAAGCTTAGTGAGGAATATATATTCGAAAATGAAAGTAATGGAAAGGTGGTATTAAAGAGTGAGTTTATTTGCAGTCATGTAATGAGCAAGGCCTTGAAATGTAAGAAATGATAAAAGGAACATTTTGAATATCATGGAGATGAGGTGCCAGCATGATAATGATGTCAAGAATATACATGTTGAGTGACAACTATGGAGGTCAAGCAAAGAGGAGGTGAGGGAAGAAAGCTGAGAACACTGAGATGGTTTGGACAAATGGAAAGAATGAATGAGGCACGTGTTAATGGTAGTAATATGCAGTTGTATTGATTATGGTCCATCATGTCCTATGCAAAAATACTTACAGTTTACTCAGTATATTCACGTGCGGGTTGTCTGGTGCATGGTGACCTATCAGCAGAAAGGTGGTTGCAGATAGAATAAAACCAATTGCCTATCTCTGACTCCTGGCAGGTGGTTTGTGGTATGATAAAAGTAAGGGATTTAAGGATTACCAGCCCACATCTTATCCCTTTTAGTTAAATCAAACAGCATGAAAAAGTACGAGTGCATTTGATCTACTCTACCACCAGAGAACATGGAATACAGAAAGTTCCCCTACTTACAAACAAGTGTTACAAACATTCGCAAATATGAACAAAATCCCACCCATGTATTAATATATGTATTACTGTCCAGTACTGTATTATTACATTATTGTTACTGTATTAATATTCATTTATCTATATTTATACATGAGCCATTTTTCCCCTTATAAGGGGAGTGGCTGAGTCAAGGCGAAATACTTTGACTCTTTAGGAACGTAAATACAAAGGAGGGGATTCCTAGTCCCCTCCCTTATTTATACTGTATACATTACTTTGTTTTATGTAGTAATTAAGTGTCTTTAGCCTAGGTACTGTACAGTACTACATATGTATGTACTGTACAATCCTTTTTTTTTTCCTAAGCACAACTTACTAACAATTCTACTTATGAACGGACTTCCAGAACCTAACTCATTCGTAAGTAGGGGAGTGTCTGTTTACTCTATTAGTACAATTTGTAAGAATTATTTTTAATCACAGTATCAAGCCATATGAGGATTAGGTCTTTAACATATGATGTATTGGGATAAACCTTCAGAATATGTGAGTATAGAACTATGTGAACTGCTTAGATATTGTGAGTATGGCTGCCTTCATTAGCACCAAAGTTGTACATTCAGTATTGTACCATTGCATTTTGAATTTTGTAGTGTTTTTATCACTCTTGTTACGTGTTTCAAGTGGTGTCAAAAACGTGTATTCATCCTGAAAATATCCATTTAAACTTGAATAGAAATTAGGTCTAATAGTTTATTATACAGAATCTGTTATTTGACTGTTATAGGACTTTTATGCGTAATTTGTATGATTATTTACTTGACTCCTTAATTATGTGTGATAAGGACTAGACACAATAGATGTAAAATCTGTGTCAACTGATATCTTGTTAATATTTTACAAGTTTATGTGAATGTATTAATGTGATAACTGTAGTTGCAAGAGACAGTCTTTTCTTTAATTTATGTATTTCATAATACTGGTGTAAAATAACTCTTAGTTACAAGTCTCAGATTAATATATTAAAATATGAACTCTGCCCTGCTTTGCAGATATGTGTCTGCAATATTTCTGCTATTGCAGAACTAATGTAGATGTTATAAGTAAAGGAGTGATTTGAGATCATATATTTAACTAAAGAAAACGATGATAAATCAGTACAGTATTTTGTTATACTTTGTTTTATTCCTGAGTTCTATGTAGTTTTGATTTAGTGATCCTTTGCTTTATTCATTCGAACCAACGAATGATGATCAATCAGCATTTTTTTATCCCTAGCTACTTTTTATTCTCAATTTGTAAATAGCTTTGATTTAGATATTCTTTGATTTGTTAATTTGATTAAAAGTAATGATTTTTTTTTTTTTAATTTCAGGAGCATATTACAATGGTATGGATCAAGGAGGGCGGAGCATGGCTGACCAACAGACGTTTGGAAGTGTTGTTGCAACAATTCTTGTTATTGTTGTTACTATGCAGGTATTGTATTATGAGCTCTTTAAATATCACCATTAGAATGTAGTAAACACTGTGTCATAGTAAGGAAAAGAGGCATACACTGTTGTTGTTTGCCATTTTATTGCTTACTGGTTATCACCTTTTGAATAGAGGTTGACATAGACAAGTTGGAGCTGTATTGTACATTGTATAGTGTAGTCATTTATGAAACACCATTTGTGTGTCTTTATGAATGAAGCAACTTATAAATTTTCCACCCACCCCCTTTGTTTGAGGTGGCCAGGAAATAACATATTGTTTTAATGTAGCTTTCCATGGAGAAGACTTAAAAAAAAAAAAAAAAAACATATCTTATTATTTAAGCAAATGGGCATAGCTGCAAATATTGTGCTGATATATTGTTATAGCAGAAACTTTTTTTTTTTTTTTTAAGAAATAAGTATAAATTAAGGGTTAAATTTCATATTTTTCAGATATGTTTGGACACTTCCTATTGGACAGTTTTTAACCACATTACTATTTGGGGATCTCTCGTCTTTTACCTACTTCTACAGTACTTTTATAACTATGTTATTGGGGGTGATTATGTTGGAGCACTCTCAAAGGTAATAGCTTTTATGTGTGCATTTTAATTAGTTCATTAAATTGTATCCATAATAGACGGGGTGGCCTTTGGTAATAATGCTGAACTCGCACCTGCTGGATTTTTGTATATATTTTGCTCGTCATCATTCACTTAGTACTTACCCACATAATTTTACAGGCAATGGGAGAACCCATGTTCTATTTCACTTCGCTGTTAGCTATTGTGGTGCTTATGCTGCCTGTTATGGCCTGGCGATTTTACTGGGTGGATGTGAGGCCCTCCCTGTCTGACAAAGTAAGATTCAAACAAAGACATGATGCAAAGTTGGCGAGCAAGCGTACAGATCGTGATATGCTTCGTACACCATCTGCGAGAAGGTAAGAGCTACCAGAAATGGTGCTGGCTCTCATCATGATGAACCTTTTTTTACAAGACTCTTGAGCTGGAAACTAGATTAAATTGTCTCATGGATTTTCTCAGTTTCTAAAAATGTTTTATAGCTGCCATCCAAATGATTCATATCAGTATTCATACAAATGTAATTGATGGACTAATGAACTCGTACTTCACTAACTGTACTGTACAAGATCATACTTTGAAGACTTCCCACTTTTATAAACTGCAGATCAATCACAATGCCAAGGATTAGATACATTACTATAGATTAACTACTTAAATGAAACTTCAGTAAAATAATGAGGATTAAATGCAATAATTAAGACTACATTTCAGTCTTTTCTTATTTTACAGATCAAGACGATCCATTCGTTCTGGTTATGCCTTTGCTCACCAAGAAGGCTTTGGTCGTCTCATTACTAGTGGCAAAATTATGAGGCCCAGAAATGCAAAACAAGGACCTATATCCAATGGTAGAGCGAATAATGCGCGCTCAGATCATGGCAAAGGACAGGTGTCTTTAGTGGCTCCCGCCCCTTCAACTGTGGAAGTATGAGATATACTATTACATGATAGTACTTAATACTATTAAGAGTGAATATGTTGCAAAATAGACAGAATTTTGTAAATATATAGATATAAATGCGAGAAGACTCCTATTTTTGTTCTACTAGCAGTGCCAATAGTTTTCTTGAAAGAAAATACGTGAACACTTTATGATTGCGATTAATTGTATTGCTATTAAATGTTATGGTAATAAATGAGTATGAAGAAATGTACGATAGTCACGTACCCATCTATCGTGCCTGATGTACAGAAAGGAATATATAATTTAGATGGACAGTATCGCTGTCAGCATTAATCGACTTAATATTAAGAAAACTCGGGTAGATCACGCATGCAGGTACTGACTATCATTCACCTCTCCGTTCTTAATTTATACCTCTATTTTCATAATAGCTTATATAGAACAAATGCAGAAGAAATATACTCTTGTATATAAACCTGTGAATTGTGATGTATGCTTTAAGTGAATTTAATGTACATACTGATTAGTATATCAGAGTTAATAGTGTGAAAAGTACATTACTGATTTGAGTTGTAATGCAGGCGTAAAATGTGAGTAAGGAAAATAACTGCTAGCGTTATACTACCAGGATATTGCCCTTTGAAAACACTCACATGTATGGATGAGGTGCCTTTATTACCTCTTCAAGTGTACTTATCAAAATGTTTCTGGTTTCTCTACAAAAATGACAAATTGGTTCAACCATACTTTGATTTGCATATCAGTGAATGCCACATATAAATTAAGTATTAAATAAAACCGTATATTGTCATGAGGAGTAGACTTTTTTGCCGGAAAGAATGCGTACCTTTGTTAATGTAAAATGACAAAGTTAAATAGACAGATTAATATCCTGTTTGGATATGCATTTCTAGAACTATAATGTCTCAACAATTTAGATTTTTTTTAATGCATTATGTCCATCTGCCTGCAGAAAACAAAAAAACATTTTACCAACTGGGGACCACAACTGAGGGCCATTATTTGTGACACTGTATATTTAGAAACATTTTTGCCAGATGTGCCAATATTCTGAATAGGAATTAACACAGTGCATGCAAGTATAAGCAATTGATGCTTTTATAATGCAGTCAGTCTTTAAATATTTTTCTATATTTTCAGTAGACTAACGAAAGCATTTATGAACTAAATAGAAATTTTTTTAAGGTGTTTTATACAGAATAAATTTTAATGAGACGGCCTCAGCTAACATCATCTTTAATCGTGTTCTTGGCAGATGTGGAATTTATGGAATGCTATTTGGAAATTTATTATTTTGACTTAGGAAGCTTGAATTTGGCTTACTTTATTATGTTAAATTTCCTAAGGATTTTCTTTTATAATTCATTCTCTCTCTCTCTCTCTCTCTCTCTCTCTCTCTCTCTCTCTCT
>JAXCGZ010016044.1:0-33317 GCA_037179515.1 Halocaridina rubra | reverse complement strand
CATTATTATTGCTATAATTAAAATAATAAAAAACTTAGATTGCATATTCAGAAATCCAATCACTTGGTCACACAGAGACCTCTATATATAACTTTAGACTTTAGAAAAGAACAAAATATCACATTTGGTCATTAACCTGAAGATGATCAGCAAATATTGACAACAGATGTGGAGCCAATTAACTGCATGAGAAAAAAGGTCTCACACTCAAAATGATCCACTGTTTGAATCATCCCCTGATGGCCCTTAGCGCATCATTTGTTTTTACAAAATTTCCTTATATATATATATATATATATATATATATATATATATATATATATATATATATATATATATATATATATATATATATATATATATATATATATATATATATATATATATATGCATGCCTGCATGCATACATACATGCATACATATATATATATATATATATATATATATATATATATATATATATATATATATATATATATATATATATATATACACATATATGTGTGTGTGTGTGTGAATAGATAAATATATAGATAGATAGATAGACAGTATAAAGAGAATGAGAGAGAGAGAGCGAAAATATGCAATCGTCCTTCGCAGCTCCGTGGAATAGTGTTTTACCCAACCCAGAACAAATTAGCAGGTATAATAAAATGCCCTGGATAAAAATGTGGCCATTAGTGCATTCAATGGCTTCCTGAGCACAGGCTAGAGAACATACTCTTTGGTTCAGAGAAAAGAAAAAGAATGAATTAAAGTTTACATAAAAGCAATTTCATTTCTCTTTTACATATGATGAATATGTGTGCCAATCCCAAGCGCGCATAAATGGACAGGGCTGGTGTCAGGAAGGGCATCTGGCAGTATACATCTGAGCCGTCAAAAAAGAATTTTAGGAGGCTAGTGAAAAACAGCAATCCTTTAATAACCAGAGAATAGTTCCAGAAGAAGAAGAAGAAGAAAAAGAAGAAGAAGAAGAAGAAGAAGAAGAAGAAGGAGGAGGAGGAGGAGGAGGAGGAGGAGGAGGAGGAGAAGCTCCTCCAATGGCGTACTTACTGAGAATCTATGTTTCTAAATGATATTTTCTTTTCAATACTCAACATATTTTAAACGTAAGGAACAGTTGCGAGCATTAAGGAAACTGTGTATGTGTGCGCATGGGTGAGGGTGTATGATTATTTCTCTCTCTCTCTCTCTCTCTCTCTCTCTCTCTCTCTCTCTCTCTCTCTCTATATATATATATATATATATATATATATATATATATATATATATATATATATATATATATATATATTTAACATGAAAATTTTCCAGCATCTACTCAGTAGTGTAACCTGGGACGGATAGGTATTGAGGGGGGGGGGGGGGGGTTCCGCAACGCGATAAAGTGGTGGGGATAAACCATCTACGGCAGTTTGCCCCAAGAAGATGATCCATACCCGCCTTATCTGTGGATGATCCAAACAGTGTAGCATGGGGAAGGGAATTGTTGAGAGTCATTTTCCTGTATGATCTAAAACGAGCGAGATGGGATGATTTGGCTTATGGAAATGTACTCTGACTCGGCCACCCCCTTACAAGGGGGATTGCCGTCATAGTGTGCACACAAACACTCACGCACAGATATATGAATAATTTTTACCCCGACCGGGACTTGAACCTGGGACTTATAATTACTAAGCCAAGGCACTACCAACTACACCCCAGAAGGTTAATGGGAAACAGACCTTACAGCTTATAACTGCCATACTAGTAATGAACGCATTCTCTCTGAATGCCACTATGTGCTCGTTTGGTTATTGTTGGTCCCGAATGAGATTGGGAGTTGAATTAAATGCGAAAACGAAACCTCGAGTGAGGTTGGAAAAACTGTAATATTAACATAGTGGCATTCAGATAGAATACGTTCATGCTAACAATAACTAAATAAGCACACTACCATATGTGAAAACATGAATAATTTTTACCTCGACCGGGACTTATAATTACTGAGTCAAGGAGCTACCAACTACACCAAAGAAGGTTATTATTTGGTTAATGTTGGTCCCGAATGACATTGGGAGTTGAATTAAATGCGAAAACGAAACCACGAGTGAGGTTGGGGAAACTGTAATATGAACATAGTGGCATTCACATAGAATGCGTTCATTCCTAGTATAGCAGTTATAAGATGTAAAGTCTGTTTCCCTTTAACCTTCTGTGGTGTAGTTGGTTGCACCTTGGCTTAGTAATTATAAGTCCCAGGCTCAAGTCCCGGTCGAGGTAAAAATGATTCATGTTTTCACATATGGTAATGTGCTTATTTGGTGATATATATATATATATATATATATATATATATATATATATATATATATATATATTCTGAACAAAACTGCTACGCCTCCAGTTCTTTCATATCGTAGGAGGCACACCAAAGGGATAAGGGAACAAGAAGCAAAAAATTCCAACTTCCTATATTGTCTTCCATATAAAAAAAAAAATAACACGGTGAAGATATAAGAATTGGGTGAGACTGCATGAAGCTCCATTAATAAGATTCTTTTGTTCAAGGTTGCAGCTAGCCTGCAACCTTCCGCGGATAAAATAAAAAGAACAAAAAACATATATAAAATTACTAAATTATGGTGGATAATAATGACTGTCGCCTCGTTCAGAAGATCTGAAAAGAAAAGAAAAATATTTTTGGCTCTTCATTCCAACATATGTCATCTTTTATGAGAGAGAGAGAGAGAGAGAGAGAGAGAGAGAGAGAGAGAGAGAGAGAGAGAGAGAGAGAGAGAGAGAGAGAGAGAGAGAGAGAGAGAGAGAGAGAGAGAGAGGATACAATGAATAAGGTGAAAAATGCTGACATCAGCGATTTTTGTCAGTATTAAAGGAAAAGAGAAAAGTGTGATGCCTCGGTCACACTTGACTGTGATTCCGATTTTGATGAAGCGATCACACTAGTAACTATGCCGTGATGCTGGTTTTGATTATGTAGTCACACTTGAGACTGACTAAGCTGTGATTTCTGCAGTTGATGACGCGGTCACACTAGCTATTAGTCCGTGGTTTTTTGCTTTTAATAATATGGTCACAGTAAACTATAGAATGATGCGGTCTCACGAGATGACGAGGTTGATATATCCGGTGTTGTACCAGTCGTCAGAAATTAGTTATCGAATATCCGGCTTATAAAAACGTCCTTAAATTTAGGCATAAATAATTTCCTGAAAAACTCGATATATATATATATATATATATATATATATATATATATATATATATATATATATATATATATATATATATATATATATATATATATATATATATATATAATATATATATATATATATATATATATATATATATATATATATATATATAAGAGAGAGAGAGAGAGAGAGTACTCATTCTAGCTGTTAAGTTACAAAATTCCGATTTTTTTTCCACCGGACCCCATTTTACACCATTATTTTCTTAGCAAACTCAGTCTTTCCCCATTGTCTCTCTTCCCATTTAATCTTTCTTTTTATTCATTTCTTTTTCTCTTTCCTCTCTTTCGCTTATTCTCCTTTCTTAATATATATCGATGTAAATCTCACTTGTTTTCTTCAGAAGAGGATTATGACTTCAATGAACTTCAAAGAGAGAGAGAGAGAGAGAGAGAGAGAGAGAGAGAGAGAGAGAGAGAGAGAGAGAGAGAGAGAGAGAGAGAGAGAGAGAGAGAGAGAGAGATTGCTTTCTCGCTCTTATATAGGGTTTTATCCCTAGTGGTAAGGGAGTTTTCTCACTCTCCTTCGCTTTGACATTTGTATAAGGCTACTCAAAGGGATAAAGAAGCAAGATGTTGGTCTCAGAATGGACGATAGGAAGGCTATGATTAGCTCATACTGCCTTGGAATTTTATAATAACTGAACCCACTTCTGGTTAAGAGGGAGTTGGCATTATTATACACACGCACACATAAATATAAACACTGAACTGTTACCACAAAATATAAAATGACAGGAAAAGGCCTTTTAAAGAAAACATGAAATATCTATGAAGAACATATTAACGTCGTGACATTAATTAGACACATTCTCAAAGTACAATACAAGAACACACAGACTAGACCACAACAATTGATCAAAACAAGAGCTCTAATGGATTAAAATAAAGGAACTTAGGCGATGAGAGTAAAAATATAAATAAATCCGAATATGTTGAAATTACAAATGCATTAAGGTGAGGAGGGAAAGGAACCCCCCCCCTTCGGATTTTCATTCCTCCCCTCCCCCCCTTAATGCATTTGCTATTATCAGATATTATTCTCTTGTTATATTTTGTTCTCATTGTTTAACCTTTTTTTTCTCTTTCAAACCTTTGAAGCCGTTGTTTTGTACATTTCTTATGCTGTATACGTTGTTTGGGCATTCCTGTGCTGTACTTTGAATAGATGGCCAGCTGAGGTCATAAAATTAATAAGTACTTTGTGTATTTTTTTCTCTGTTTTGTTTTAATGAGCCTTTCCCTAATATATATATATATATATATATATATATATATATATATATATATATATATATATATATATATATATATATATATATATATATATATATATTAACCAAGCAAGCACATATGTGAAAACATGAATCATTTTTTACCCCGACCGGGACTCGAACCTAGGACTTGTAATTACTAAGTCAAGGCGCTACCAACTACACACCAGAGAAGGTATAAAAGGAATCCAACCTTATGGCTTACATCTGCTATACTTAGGAATGAATGCATTCTATCTGAATGCCACTATGTTCATATTACAGATTCCCCAACCTCACTCGTGGCTTCATTTTAGCATTTAATTCAATTCCCAATCTCATTCGGTTCATACAATAACCAAGCAAGCACATTACATATGTGAAAACATGAATCATTTTATATATATATATATATATATATATATATATATATATATATATATATATATATATATATATATATATATATATATATATATATATATATATATACTTCAAATTGAGAATAGAGCAAATTATTTTATAATGCATAACTTTACACGAAATTTACGTATTAAATATTTTCTGATGCTATTTATCCATCTATCTATCTATCTAACTATATATATATATATATATATATATATATATATATATATATATATATATATATATATATATATATATATATATATATATATATATATATTTATATATATATATATATATATATATATATATATATATATATATATATATATATATATATATATATATATATATATATATATATATATATATATATATATATATATAATTCCTGATTATATCTATATTTCCAGGTGAAAATGCTGATGAAGAAGATACAGCAAATGATAATGAAGACGGGCTTAATGAGAACCCTGAAGGGACTTATTATGATGAAGATGGAGCAGATATCATTAACGTCATATATTCCAAAAATGGAACCAAATTCACCACTATCCTAGGCGAAAACACGACTACTACTATCAACAGAGTCAACGGTGAAAACGCAGCTCATTTCACTACAACCAATGGCAAATGTATCGCTTCAAGCAAAAATTCCCAAGTCAGTAAGACAACTATCAAAATCGACGCCGGAATGGTCAACGAAACAGCACGTGACTTGGGAAATACGAAGAGAAAAGTGTGAACAACTACAAAAGTCAACGTCAGAATCTCAGCCAATAAAAGTGATGAGGGAATATTTACCATAGGGATGCTCTATGACTCCAGATGTATAGATATAAATATCATCCAACAATCTTCATCAACGTGATTGTCAAAAGTGATGAAGTCATAATCAGGACAACAATACATATCTATGATATCTATGGAAGTAAGGGTAAGTACTGTATATGCAGTTACTTATCACAGTAATGACGCCATAGTCAAACAACAAAAATACTGTATACTGTATCTGCTCAAGTGCTAAAGTATGAATGAGTATTTATAGCTTGAAAATGCGACTATTCATGCCTTCTGAATCATGGATTAAAGTATGAAAAACATGAATACAAAGATGAATGTCAAAAACCCAATAATCAAAATTCACTCACTTGATAGTTAATGAATCTATATCTCTGATAAAATTATGGGTAAATGTATCAAATAACTTAAAACTCAACATAAAAAAAACAAAGACTGAAAATGATGTACTGTCAAAATAACAATGTATGTCTCTTTCAATATGGATAAATCCATAGCATAAACAACTAATAAAGAAAAAAAAAAAAAACTGGCATAATCTTTGACATACACAACGAAACAAGACATTTCCCTCACCATCAAAACGACCATGAAGAGCAACGACACATCTTGAGAAATCGGGGATAATAGTATAAAATCATTACAAAACAACTCAAAATTGTGAACAAAATAAACATATAATCAAGCAGGCTACACACCAAACATAAAAAAATTCAGTCTTCTAAAGCAATCACATAATAATCATCACAACGATGCTTTTCTTCAGAAGTATGGAAAAAAACCAAAAAAGCCATACATAACCAAAACAGTGAGATACAAATAGTACCTCGCAATGATGATGGAAAAATAAACACATTATAAATACGAATAAAAGCAGTCAACCAAATGCAACGAACAAACCAATGAGAGATTAAGAAAATAATCAACATCTCACCTCAAAGAAGAACGTGTATATATATATATATATATATATATATATATATATATATATATATATATATATATATATATATATATATATATATATATATATATATATATATATATATATATATATATATATATATATATATATATATATATATATATATATATATATATATATATATATATATATAACTACAAGAAACTCTCTTTTCATGACTACAATTGCTATACTTATAACCAAAGGCAAGCTAAATGCAAAACCTACAACTTATACATAATTAAAGCCACAGATATGTGCATAAAAGTACAAACACTTTAATATTGTCAGTAATATTGGGACAATAGAAAAAATGTATTTCTGAACAACAAATGAACAACAAATACAATAAAAATATTATATTCAAGTCTAGTATGTAAAATGTAATAACAATATTTAACCTGTGAAAAAGTACATTTACCTACTTTAGGATCTCTAGCACAAATAACAGCTTCATTAATAAAATAAATATCTCCCTATGATGAATAACTTTAGCATGCAATACGATAACAGAATTTAAGATCAATAGTAACAAGAGGCATGAAACAAAACAATTTTTACAGTACTTATACCCGTTGTGTCTAAACCAACACTTAAGCTAAAATAATGGAGAACTGGAGAACTATTTCTAGTTCTCCAGGAGCAAACATGAGTGATGCTTTGAACTGGGTCTCTAGTAGCAGCCATGAAGAGTGTCCACAATGCTCTTTAAGAGCAACCATAAATACTGTTCAGCTATGTTCTCTGGTAGAACCAAAACAGTGTTCAAAAATGCTCTGAAGCAGTAATTGTGAACTCTGTTCATAACTGTTCTCTAGTGGCAACTAGAACAGAGCATAGATGCGAGGACAGTTACAGCCATACTAGCAGCGTCACAGATACTGTACCTTTAACACTTGACAAAGAAGTTGAGGTACAGAGACAATAATGTCCTCGTTGTTCTCATAAAAATTACCTGGAGAAAAGAAAATTTCAGTACTGAGAGCTTAAGTCCCTGATCAAAAGCATAAATGGTAAACTAAGTATTGGAAAACGATACCTTTAATGAAGGGGCACTACTATTATTATGTTTTATGAGGCATCTTCACCATACCAATATACTCCATTGCAAAGCTCTTCACTTATTCTAAATTAATACGAATATTTTGATTTAATTCACAATAGATGAGTTGATAAATGTATGAATCTCTTGAAAATTAGGGTAGGCGAAAGATGGTGAGAGATGTAGCCATACATAAAACAGTTCTTTTAATGGAATTATTTATTTTTCTCGTTTATCTATATTTAGTTCATTACGTGTGAGTGCATATGTATTTACTGGATAGTACTTACATAAGTGTGCTCAAGTGAAAGAGCCTTGTTCTCTTAACTCCCCGTTGCCGAGTCAGTTTCATTTTTTTACTCACTAACACTTATTATACCCATCCTTAAAGCTATGAATATATTAAGCACTTACTCTTTCCAATTGTCAAATATTTTTACACTAAATAGAATGGTTCTTCCTTGCATTCTGTAAAAAAAAGTTTTCTTACGAAGTTTTAAACAATGATCTCTAGTTCTAGAGAAACCCATATTAAAATATCACTACCTATTCAATGTCAAAACCAGGAGGGAATGTAAAAAAATTACCATATCACCCCTCCCTTCAGCTTTGCGTGATAGTAAGTCTAACTCCTTCAGCCTTTCTTCATAACTGAGATCACATCTCTCTGTCATCAGCTCCATACTATTTCACTGAACATTCTTGAATTTATTTATATGCCTGTTACAAATGCGGACTTCAGAAAGGCGCTGCGTCTTCAAGCTCTGGTCTCTCATAAGTCACATAAATATCCCTGAACATATCCTTGTCCATTACCTGAAATCCATCCTTATGTTTGCTAAGAAAGCATATACTGGTATTGATTTTACCAATACCATTCATAAACCTTTTCGGATACAATCTGCCAATATATTTACCCCTGGATCTCTTTCATTCTCAGACTCTTAAAATTCCACTCCTTCTATTGAATACCCAAACTTTGGCCTTCTTGCACTATTGCCCACTCTCATAACATTTTGAAGTAAATAATCTCATAAGACATATGTCTGGACACTCATGCAAACTATCTGAGTCTTCCTGAAGTTTTCTACCATTACATTTGTTTTTTCACTCTTTTCACAATCTTTGCATCATCGGCTAACATATTTCGAAATGCATTTACAGACTCCGGCAGGTCATTTTGATATATAATGCACAGAAATGGCCCTAGAACTAATCCATGGAACCCCACTGTTAACCTTTCTCTAGTCAAACACAGCATGTCTTACACTGACTCTCAGTTCCTTTCCACTCTTAGACATTTTCATCCATTTTCGCCATCATTTGTAGCTCTTGGTAAATCTCCCATGTGGTACTGTGTCAAATGCCTTTTGGAAATCTAAAGAATACGCAAGCTGCAAAGCCTTCTCTTCCTTATAACTTTAGGCTTACCTAGTCATAATACAGGTATCATAGTAAGTTTGTCAGAGCAGTCTGTGTGTATGTGCTTGGTTTATCCTTATTTTACTAAGTTTTCTATGGATATAATTCTACATGTATTTTACAGTAATGTTTTTAACTATTATTAACAATGAAGACATTTAGTCATGCATTTTAGTTTGTCCTTCAGTTATTTACTCTGTATACTGTATATATTTATTTTTTCAAGGTTACTGTCATATCCTTTTTTCAAGGTTACTGTCATATCCAACTTTATTTGAAGAATCTTGAAAATATATTAAGTATGTCTTTACAATATATTTTGCTCTTAATGATAAAGAAAATCTCAGGCACAAAACATTGTATGAGACTGAAGTTTACCACATAAATTAGATATTTGCTTTGACCTAAAGATAATATTGAGTACTGTTTTTATGGAAACCTGGTTAAAAGAAGCTTTGTGGATCATTCCAAAAGTACTTTAACAGTAATCATTTTCATGATAAACACAAACAGGCAGAGGACCAGATGTAAACAAAGAGACAACTATTAATAAGTTAAATAAGGAAAAGATGTATGAAAAAGAAAAGAAAATAATGTTTCCAGCTCGTCGATTAAAATAATGAACTTCGTATGTACAATAGTTGTTATTATTTCTTCATACTGAAAAGTAAAACAATCCATGTGTGAAAAAGTAAGAAAACCATGTGACTGGATGAGAGCATTGCTCTGTCCTTGCACATCCATGCACATTTCCATACTATTCCCATGCATTCTGTTTGTGACTTGTTATACCTCTAATATGGAAGGAAAATAAGGAAACTATTCTTATTTTCATTTAGACCAAAGGGAACCTTGTCTTCATGAAGGACTTAGGGACATCATGCAAGAATATTGTCCCTTGTTTAGACCAAAGGGAACCTTGTCTTCATGAAGGACTTAGGGACATCATGCAAGAATATTGTCCCTTGTTTATCCCCTGAAACCAAACAGTGATCAGGCAAGGCAAAAATTTTATAAAGCGTGTTTAGCATATAAGAATGAAAAGGAGGGCGTAATAAGAGAAAAATCGATTGAAATTAATTCCTACAGAGATACTGTATTCCTCATAGGTGCTAGTAAGAAATAGTGTTTTGTAGATTATAATAACTAATTTATAATAAATTATGTTAGTAAAAATCCAGGAACTTAACAATGTTCCTGCCATGAATCTTGCCCCAAAAAGTATTTAAATATTATTTTGACGACTATATTACCTTTTATGAGTTGAATTCTTTTTATCTGCTCTAAATACTTCTACTGATAATGAACAATAAAAGTGTAATAAATTTTATGTACAGGTGGTATCACAGAATATCTGGGACTTCTTGAAGCTATTTAATATAATGATGTACTAAGCAAATAATTATAACAAATATAAGAAATTCAGTTAGAAAAGAGCAACTCACAATAGAGTTTTGAGTACAATAACTAATTACACAATATCATTAGAGAATCTACAACAAGAAAGTACAGTACTCTGTACACTGGTATTTTGAAAATGCCTTCAGTGGAATGTGAAAGCTTGATATTATGTATCAAATCATTATAAAAAAAAACTAATACAGGTTTCTGTTTTCTATAACTGAAGTTGTCACTGACTTCCTAGCTCGAATTCCAGTTACTTATATATTAATATATACAGGTATTGTCTTTAAAGGTCTGTCAGTTTCTTAGTGAGCAAGCTATTCGATAAAAGCACTATATTTTCTCTTCCCTGGAAAGTGTTTGCTAATCCTTACAAACTAATACTGTAGTAATAATTAACATGTATAAATTCATTCATTTTTTGGCAACAAACATTCTAATCATGCAATAATGTGGAAGAGTATGCAAGCTAATTACTATATAAGTCCATAAGTTACTAATCATCTACACTAATCCATGGTGAAGAACATGCTTTATCATTAGCAGCAGGAATGTAGCTTTGGGAACTCTGCCTAAATAAGGAGGTAAACATTGCATATTCCTCTGTATCCATACTCCTCATATGACTTTCATCTACAACAAGATCTTTGATTACTAAAGAAAAAGAACTATCTTCTCTTTTTGTATCGTGAATAACAGTTTACTCAGTCTGTCCACATAACTTGTTCACAAAAGCTAAGTTTGGACCACAAAAGCACAAAACAACCCTCTCTAGTCATAGTACACAGGAACAGAAAAGCCTGTACTGTAGTCCCATGCACAATGCTAGGTGATCTAGTCTAATATTTCTAATTTTTTTTTTGTCAATATCTCAGTGGTTTTTTTTTACCTCCATCTAAATAATTTTGGTAATTTCTAACAAGTGACTTGCAAATTCTAAGAGCATTTGATATTAGTGTACTTATGCAGCTAATCTGCCTTGGTAATCTTCTAACTGCTTACATTATTATTATTATCAGAAGTTTAGCATAGGCTAAATTTCATCAGTAAATAGAAGTTTCCATTTAATAACGTTCAGAAAATAGCAGGGTCTTAGCTTACATAGGAAAGCTATTTAGGATAATTCCGGGTACAAAGAACTGGCCGAGAAATAATATGCAAAGCTTCCAAACTAGTCTGTACTCCTGTAGGTCCAGGTAGCTCCTTTAACTTGCTGGATAATGAATGGACATTAAAAAACTTTTCTAAAATTAAATATCCTATATGTAATTGAAAGGAAAAGAATATTTTGGCACACTGAGGTACGCATCTCTCTTGCTTGCAATTTCTAATATTGAAAATACTAAGCAGATAAAAATTATCCTCCAACTCAATTATTGCTTTATCTTCAGCTTGTGATTAAAAATATTCAGACATAAAATCAAGTCTTATAATGTCTACAAAAACCTTGACTATTTAGACAAGTAGAATATTAGTAACATTTTACTGGACAGCAACTTTCTTAATGCAAAAAAAAAAATCATAAAAAAAAAATCCCTTACTTGCTACAGTACAGTATTTTGCATTGTATAGTATTGGCATTCATTCCACTATCGAGTACTTGTATATTTGTTAATGAGTTTTCTGTCTGATGGGTACTGTACATGCTAACTTTGTCATATATGAAAGGATATATTTAATTTACCTTGAAAACTAATAACTCCGCTCGAACAAGAGGATATCTGGTTATATATTAGAGATGAGGTTAGGGAATGTAATGTAAGAAGGTTTTAATGTTCTAGACTCTTTAAAGCCTATTATTACATTGCTTTAAGTAAGGTTATTATTTTTACTGCAAATATGTATTAGGAAAAGGATTAATACCTTCAAATATCCTAATAAACATATGTTTCCATATCCACGCACAGCATTATAGGGGTAAGACTTTTTGGACAAAGCCCCAAAAACTCAATCATGGATATATGGACAATTGCTTTCATACGTTTTTAGTATGAAATGGCGAATAGATTTTGCAATCTAATTTATATAATTATGTGAGCCACATAACCTTATTAGACTCAACTTTGACATTTTCTTAAGCTGGAACGCAGGCGTTATTGGCATTTGCTAGTACTGTATACATTTAAATACTGAATCTAAAACTTTATGTTGAATATGTATCTTATTTACACTTTATATCTATAATCCTGGTTAGAGTCCCTCTTACTGCTCAAAATAATAGCTTAATGATTATGTGTTATGTCATATGGCAGGGATTGGGACAGACCCACTTACACCGAAAAAGGTCATTTATTAAGCCAGTGGAAATAGGTGTCTCATTTATGGGGTAGTCTTACATTGCCACAAGGAATATGGAACATGAGTATTTCACTTTTAATTTAATGTAGTCGCTTGTTTTATAGCAACTGCAGTTTACTGTTTTCTGTACTATGTACAGGCTATATGTCATTTATAAATTGTAATTAGGTAAGCGCAAACACTAATAAATTACATTTGTTACAATCTTAACTCTTCCTACTGTGTTAACTGCATTTTATCACAAAATAACTTATTGTACCAATTCCTTGATAATATTGATCCTGACTGTAAATGATAAAATATAACTTCAGATCAGTGTAAAATTTGGCCTTATTGTTACTAACTAAAGGTTGTGATTATCTTCCACAACATATGTGATGATGTTTAGGGATGATTAAGAATGTTCTTGTGCTCATATATTATCTATTGCTAAAGGGGAACAAGCAATCTGAAGAAGGAAATGCATCTAGCACAATGAACTGGACTTTTGAATAATGTGTATTTGTATATACCTGGCATCTATACCTATTATTACCATGGGTTGTTTCAACATTCCATATAGTTTTACTCGGGCTGCAGAACTTAAAGAAATACTTTTGCATTGCTTTTATACAGAAAGTATCAGTATAAACAATGGTGGACTTGAGGGAAAGGAATTATCACACAAGTGGAAAGCTAATGAGTTATCAGAAAACAGATTTGGTTACTGCAATATAACGTGTTTTACTGTGTGCTTAGAAAACAAAGATGTTATTTCATATGACATGTAAGAAAAAAGCTTGATTGAAAAGATGAACATTCAGCAGATATTGAATGATTCTGCATTTCAAACAGGAAAAGAGTGAGAAAAAAGCAGAGTAGGTAATACCTACCTTGATTTTGAGTGCTTAGTAGTGTTGTCCACTTCTCATTCAACTCATATGGAAAGATTCTTTTGCCGCTTGAAGCTCTATCTGACAAGCTGCCCAAAAGTCTAAAAATATCATAGTGAAGACAACAGGCATGTGGTCATTTTCAACTTTTTCACTGTATGTAAGAGCTATACTGGACCATGATCTGTGAATGAAGGGTAAAAAAAAAACACTGCAGTATATTTACACTTCCCTATTTCTATAATATGCATTTAAATTTAGTATTTCTTCAGGGTCAGTGTTTTCGAGCAATGTCTTAAATAAGAACTAAAAGTAGATACGTCTCCTATAAATTTAAAGTGATTAGTACCTGACTTTGATTTATCAGACTTTTGGGTAAGCTCATGCAAAAGAGTGTTAGAACAAAATATAGGACTCATTTAAACTAACATTGAATGTTCTTAATAAGAGAAGAAGCTTTATTACATACTAAAGTGTAATGTTGAGCAGATTGCTTAGCGACATTGTTGTAGATATATGATAATTAACAAATTTAGATATGTTAGGAAAGGCTCATTTAAGGATAATTAATGAGAAATGATGAAACATAAGCTCCTGTGTAACTAAAGTTAGCGTTTGGATTTTCAAAATATTTTGTACCAAAGATAATATTATTACAACTTTCCTTACTAATAGAAGGTGCTTAGATATGTACAGAACAGTAGTTTTTCTTCTGGCCATTCCAACATCCTACATTTTCATGGTATTCACTTTATAATCCACAACTTTTCCTTGATACTCTTTGACTATTTGTCAGGAAGCTCTCTATTTCCGCAAATTAACTAAAGACTGGACATTTGTCTACATTAGTTTTGGTTCTCTAGAGGGCATAACTATTCTAATTCCCCCTTTTCTACTTAAATTAGATATAAGTCTTAGCAATGACAATTCCTTAGAAACTAACAGAAAAAATGCATAGATTTTAAAATTAAATCTCCATTTGTATCGACAAGCTTTACAGTTGAAGCTCTGAAAGATTGAAAGTGAAGATTTTTCTCAAGTTAAAAGCTAGTCTCTTATCAAACTATAGACAGTCTCAGTCCATATAAACAGTCATAGAATACTATTTGTAGTGTGGGATCACCATCTAGGACAGTTTTTGAAACAATTTATGAAATGGTCAACAGCATGTTTCCATTCCATATGTTGAACGTTACTTTTCATGTGTAAGCAAAAATCTGCACTTGACAGCATCTTTTTTATCTATCAGTATGTTATTTACTCCTTTAATCGATTAGAGTATCGTACTTTATAGTGTTCTTCACAGGTTAGCAATTAGTGATTGTCAAATACAGTACATGTATACTGTAATAGAATAAAATAGCGATGGTAACTATTCGGATAAGGGTATATGTGTAGTTAATGTATGGCTGAAATCTTTAATATTAACCAAATATAGTTAAACAGATATAAATTATACTGTACCAGGTGATATTTACAGAATGAAAAAATCCATTTCACTTTCCTGTCATAACTTTTTTAATTGGCTTTGGCACTATTCAAAACTATGAATTTCATGTATCTTTATTATGCTAATACAGAGAAATCTGTATGGTCAAATCTATTAAATCTAAGCACAGTATCTCTGATTACTGAGGGAACAAAAAACTCATCCATCTTTTCAAAAGCATGTTGTCGGGCAGATTACTGTGAATGAATATGCCAAAAATGTTGGAGCTTATGGCAACAGTGAAATGTAACTTACTTTGTGGGTTTAGTTTTATATGGCATTTCCTGAATTTTTAAGTTTCCTCAAATGTTGGCAAGGATTATATTTGCTTAAAATCCCTTTACCAAATGGTGATTTTAAAATCAATATTATAAAAAGTTTCTCATCAATCTAATATTCTATCGTATGACTTAGCTTGACTATGGAAGTAAGAATCTCATTGTTATAATTTATGGCTCAAATATTGCCTGCCCGTGGCACAAAAGCTTGGCTAGTGAGACAAATTTATAGTACATATCAGAGGATGAAACCATATTCTAGAGGAAAAAATGCGCATAAATACAAATACAGTATTTATTATAAAAAATATGACTAAGGAAGCGTTCATTGCTATGCAATGGAAGGACACTGCGCTAAACTTCACATGATTAATAGAAAGTATTACATTATTTAATCATGAGTTGTAAACATAAAAGACAATGATAATGTTATAGTAAGCAGTCTATTTCACTATTTGCAGTCTATTAACTTAACCAAACTAGCTTAACCTGGTTAGGTTATTTGGATAATGATAGGGTGCAATACACTAAAGATTGTGAGGTAGACCGCATGTTACAATAGCACCAAAATAATTATACAATTCTGTTATGATTATGAATGTGAAGTTGTCTAAAATACATGAATAATTTACTGTATATCTCAAGAGTATGTTGTTCATCCTCTAACATAAGTCACAAGTCTAGTGTGATGCCTAGTGAGCAAGGTGAGAATATTTTCTAGAAAAACTCATGCTAGATTCACAGATAGGAGAGTTGGCCGCTGATACTCATGGGCGCTACATTCAGCAATAAATTTCTAGTCACATAAGCCTACTGTAGATGTTGCGGCCAGGAATAAACACTAGTTTTCTAGTATTCTACTTTCATTATCCTTCCCATGATTCAGATTTCAGGGATCTTTTACTGATTAATGTTATATATGTGAGTACTGTATTTTAATGGCCATTAAACAATTGGAATCCCCTTTCTAAAAATTCATATGCTTTTTGTCTGTTTTTGGTTAAAGATACTTTTTATGCACCTCTCACATAGCCTACCTGAGAGATCAGCATTACTACCACTTTACGAATTGTGCCATGCTGCTGTACAAGCATCCAATTTCACTCTATTACAGTATGCATAGCATCACATTTGCATTAGGTTAGGTTAGTTGTTTAGGTTAGGTTTGAGTAGTTGGATTAAGCTGGGTTAAGTTCGGTGTTAGGTTACGCTAGCTAGGATAGGTTTGTAAAGTACCCAGTATCACTCAATAATGTTGGCCCTTAAACAAGTATAGTGATTTCCAAGAAATTCAAAACCTATCAACAAGCATATAGCTTAGTCCAAAAAATGGAAGGGGGCATAAAACATATTTTTTATTCTCTTTTATGATTGTGAAAAAAAAAAAACTTGCCCTCATCGGGCCTAGGCACGAGGAAAACACATAGAGAGAGAAAGACAGGAAGCGTTTTGACTTGTCAGTTGTGAAGGGATGATAAGAGATGTGTAATGAATATCCAAGAAAATTCGGTGTCGATGTAGGCATAAAAAGTCCTAGACAGTCCTATATAAGTCCAAAAAACCCTTCAGTTTCTCCACTATTGGCTTGAGGGCAGACATGCCTGGTGTTAGTAATAATTCTGCCCTTGACCTTGCACCTCCCAAGAGATCTGCTTCTTTCACTATTTACTATTCTAACTTTCGTGGGCTGAAAATCTTTCGTCTGTGGAACAGCACTTGGGCACTTTCCTCCCTAACCTCCTCCTCCTATCTTTTTTTTTTTTTTTTTTTTTTAAGAGTGTGACACCGGGACAGGCAGAAACTGCCATCATCAACAAAGGCCCGGGCACGATAAAATACCAAGACGAAGGAAAAGAAAAAGGTTAAGGGCAAGGCAGAGATGAGGTAATGTCACACAAAGGAAAACGAACCACAGAAAAAAAAAGTCAAAGTAAAGAGGACCCAGAGATATGGAGGACTAGACTCTGACATGACGATAGATCTGCTTTTTAAAGGATGAAACGTCATAAGAATTAGGAAAGACAGAAGGAGGAAGAGTTCCAGAATCTTGACGTAGATGGGAAGAAGCAGTCGCTGCACCGACCAATCCGCGAACTACAAATCTCGACACAGTACCTGTGAGATGAGGCCGCTTGGCGAGTGTTACGCGGCCTCGGCTGTGGAGGAGGGATGCAACTCGCCAACTCATCAGAGCAGCGGTGGAAGTAGTAGCGATAGCAAAGTGAAAGGGAAGATACCTTACGGCGAAGAGAGAGAGAATCCAGGTTAGAAGTAAGAGAAGGATCATTAATGAGTCTGACTGCCTTAGATTCAACCCTATCAAGAAGATAAGTAAAGGAAGAAGCACCCCAAATGTGTGAGCAGTATTCTAAGCAGGGGCAGATAAGACCTTTGTAAATTTTAAGTAACTGCAATGAGGAAAAGTAATGACGAAAACGAAACAAAACCCCAAATTCTTTGGATGAAGATTTAGAAATTTGGATTATGTGATTCCTCCAAGACAAGTTAGAGGCTATATGGATTCCTAATATATTGATAGATTTAAGAGGGTAAATTTCATTAGTTTTGAAGACAATAGGGTTATCAGGAGGAGAAGAAGATAAATAAATAGCCAGAAACTGTCTTGGAGGCATTGAATTTAACTAAATTTTGAGTGCCCCATTCAGATACTCTCTGCAAATCGGAGTTAAGAGTAGAAGAAAGAGTGATACGAGATTGATTACGAGTAACAGATGAAGGTTGTGAAGAAAAGGCAGAGGAAAAGTGAAGGGTAGAATCATCAGCAAAGACATGAAGAAGAGAGGAAGATGGGGATTGTAGAAGATCATTGATGAAGAGAAGGAAGAGAGTAGGTGAAAGAACAGAGCCCTGTGGAACACCACTGGAAACAGAGAAAGGGCTATATGTCGCACCATCAACAACTACAGATATAGAACAGTCAGTAAGAAAACTGGAAATCAGAGGACAGAAAGAAGGGGTAAAGCCATAGGCAGGGAGTTTGGCCAACAGAGCCTTGTGCCAGACTCTGTCAAAAGCCTTAGAGATATCAAGGGCGATGACAAAAGATTCCCCATAGTTCCTCAGAGAAGATGATCATACATGAGTAAGATAGGACAGGAGGTCACCAGTGGATCTTGCCTTGCGCAAGCCGTACTGGTGATCGGAGATAAGTGAGTTAGCTTCAAGGCGTTTCAAGAAGTGAGCATTGAGCAAAGTTTCGAAAACTTTAGCAATAGAGGATGTTAGAGCAATAGGTCGGTAGTTAGAAGGAATAGAGCAGTCACCTTTCTTAAGAACAGGTTGAACTAGAGCATGCTTCCAAGATGAAGGATAGATACTGGTTGACAGAATGAGGCAAAAAAGACGGCAAAGCACGGGAGCCAGTTCATCTGCAAACTCCTTAAGAAACCTTGCAGGGATACCATCGGGACCAGATGCCTTGTTTGCCTTTAGTGAGCGAAGAACCTTATGAACTTTGCGTGAAGAAAGAATAAGGGAGGGCATAGGGTTAGAAAGGGGAAAAGACTGAGGAACATGTGCGCTGGAATCGTTGATAGAAGAGTTGGCAGAAAAATGAGAGCCAAAGAGAGTGGCTTTGTCAGTGGGAGAGCAAGCTATAGAACCATCCGAATGAATGAGAGGGGGAAAGCTTGAGTTACAGAAGTTTTTGGAGAGGTTTTTGGCTAAGGACCAGAAGTATTTGTCAGTGGGAGAGGAGTTAAGGTCATCAACTTTCCATCTTATAAAGGAAGCATTAGACCTTCGAATCTGAGCTGTACAGTGATTCCTAGCTATAATAAAAGCAGAGCGAGTTAAATCGGAAGGAGAGGCTTGGTAAGATCGGTGAGCCTGATTCCTAGCCTGGATAGCCATGGAGCAGGCACGGTCAAACCAAGGTTTAGGGGGAGAGAAAGTTTTTATAGAAGAGGGGATGTATGCCTCCATTCCTGCGGTCATGATCTCGGCAACTTTTAGAGCTACCTGATCAGGGTTGTGGGACCGAAAGCAGTAGTCATCCCATGGGAAGTCAAAGAGAAAGTTACACAAATTTTCATGTTGGGTTCGCTCGAAGTGCCAAAGGCTGCATTGAGTAGGAGGGATTGGTGGTGGGGGAGCGAAAATGGAAGAGACTGAGATCATAGAGTGGTCAGATTTACCAAGAGGGGAAAGCACAGAATAAGAGTAGTTTGAAGGGTTAGAAGTAAAAAATAGGTCAAGAGTGTTTGCAGCATGTTCGTGACGATCAGGAACGCGAGTAGGATGTTTGATAATTTGCTCCAGATCGTGAGTAATAGAGAAAGCAAGGGTCTCACTTCCTCCCACATCAGTGTGAGAAGAATGAAGCCACTCACTTTGGTGTACATTGAAGTCTCCAATGTAGAGAACTTCGGCATGTGGGTGAGAAGATAGCAAG
This sequence comes from Halocaridina rubra, assembly GCA_037179515.1. Classification (NCBI taxonomy): domain Eukaryota; kingdom Metazoa; phylum Arthropoda; class Malacostraca; order Decapoda; family Atyidae; genus Halocaridina; species Halocaridina rubra. The sequence goes on along the minus strand of JAXCGZ010016044.1, from coordinate 13,410 downwards.
GACTCATGGCACGAGGAGAGATATTCAAAGAAAGACACAAACTCGGTGGAGTTTGGAGAACAGTAGCAGAAGCAAAGGATGATAGTGGTAGTGGAGAGATAGACTTTTAGCCAGAGAACATCAAAGTCAGGAGATTCAAGGTCCATGAACCTCACAGTAGGAGTGTTAATGTTGCAGTATGCACAGACCCCACCTTTGGAACGAAAACGAGTATACAGATTATAGTGGGAGATTTGGAATGGGTCAGTGGAAGCATGTATAGACAACTGGGTTTCAGATAGGGGGAGGAGGTTAGGGAGGAAAGTGCCCAAGTGCTGTTCCATAGACGAGAGATTAGAGTTCAGCCCACGAATGTTTGAATAGTGAAGAGTGAAAGAAGCAGATCTATTGGGAGGTGCAAGGTTAAGAGCAGAACCATTACTACCACCAGGCATGTCTGCCCTCAAGCCAATGGTGGAGTCAACATGATCCCCGGAGATTCTTCGCACCCCACTATGCCAGGTACCGGGGGCCATTAGTTGTGAACCTTCCATAAATAATGACAAAATGTGAGGAAAAGGGAAGTAAAAGAGACAGATGTGCAGAATGTTGTGACTTGTCAAATGTAATGGGATAGCAAGAGATGTGTAATGAATTTGCCAGAATATTCAGTGTAGATGTAGGCATGAGGAAAGAACCGTCCTGAAGGAAGACTCAACCTGGAACTGTCTGGACCAGTCCTAGTTGCATCCTAATACCTTCAGTCGTAGTCTTTCAATGGGCGGCTTATGCCATGGCCAACCTACTAATCATGAAACCCAGCTGTCTAAACATGCTTTCACTGACCCATTCCAAATCTCTCACTATAATCTGTATACTCGTTTTCGTTCCAAAGGTGGGGTCTGTGCATACTGCAACAGTAACACTCCTACTGCGAGGCTCATGGACCTTGAATCTCCTGACTTTAATTTTCTCTGGCTAAAAGTCTATCTCTCCGCTACCACTATCTTCCTTTGCTTCTGCTACTGTTCTCCAAACTCCACCGAGTTTGTGTCTTTCTTTGAATATCTGTCCTCATGCCATGAGTCCTTGCTATCTTCTCACCCACATGCCAAAGTTCTCTACATTGGAGATTCAATGTACACCACAGTGAGTGGCTTCATTCTTCTCACACAGATGTGGGAGGAAGTGAGGCCCTTGCTTTCTCTATTACTCACGATCTGGAGCAAATTATCAAACATCCTACTCGTGCTCCTGATCGTCACGAACATGCTGCAAACACTCGACCTATTTTTTACTTCTAACCCTTCAAATTACTCTTATTCTGTGTTTTCCCCTCTTGGTAAATCTGACCACTCTATGATCTCAGTCTCTTCCATTTTCGCTTCCCCACTACCAATCCCTCCTACTCAGCACCGCCTTTGGCACTACGAGTGTACCCAACATGATAATTTGTGTAACTTTCTCTTTGACTTCGCATGGGATGACTACTGCTTTCGGTCCCGCAACCCTGATCAGGTAGCTCTAAAAGTTGCTGAGATCATGACTGCGGGAATGGAGGCATACATCCCCTCTTCTACAAAAACTTTCTCTCCCCCTAAACCTTGGATTGACCGTACGTGCTCCATGCCAATCCAGGCTAGGAATCAGGCTCACCGATCTTACCAAGCCTCTCTTTCCGATTTAACTCACTCTGCTTTTATTATAGCAAGGAATCACTGGGGGATTATGGCTCATGTATATAGATAGATAAATAGGAATCACTGTACTGCTCAGATTCGAAGGTCTAATGCTTCTTTTATAAGAAGGAAAGTTGATGACGTTAACTCCTCTCTCACTGACAAATGCTTCTGGTTCTTAGCCAAAAACCTCCCCAAAAACTTCTGTAACTCAAGCTTTCCCCCTCTTATCCATTCTGATGGTTCTATAGGTTGCTCTCCCACTGACAAAGCCACTCTCTTTGCCTCTCATTTTTCTGCCAACTCTTCTATCAACGATTCCAGCGCATATGTTCCTCAGTCTTTACCTCTCTCTAACCTTATGCCCTCCCTTATCCTTTTTTCACGCAAAGTCCATAAATTACTTCACTCGTTAAAGACGAACAAGGCATCTGGTCCAGATGATATCCTTGCAAGGTTTCTTAAGGAGTTTGCAGATGAACTGGCTCCCGTGCTTTGCCGTCTTTTTTGCCTCATTCTGTCAACCAGTATCTATCCTTCATCTTGAAAGCATGCTCTAGTTCAACCTGTTCCTAAGAAAGGTGACTGCTCTATTCCTTCTAACTACCGACCTATTGCCTTAACCCTCTCTATTGCTAAAGTTTTCAAAACTTTGCTCAATTCTCACTTCTTGAAACGCCTTCAGTCTAACTCACTTATCTCCGATCACCAGTACGGCTTGCGCAAGGCAAGATCCACTGGTGATCTCCTGTCCTATCTTACTCATGTATGGTCATCTTCTCTGAGGAACTATGGGGAATCTTTTGTCGTCGCCCTTGATATCTCTAAGGCTTTTGACAGAGTCTGACACAAGGCTCTGTTGGCCAAACTCCCTGCCTATGGCTTTACCCCTTCTTTCTATTCTCTGATTTCCAGTTTTCTTACCAGTGGTGTTCTACAGGGCTCTGTTCTTTCACCAACTCTCTTCCCTCTCTTCATCAATGATCTTCTACAATCCCCATCTTCCTCTCTTCTTCATGCCTTTGCTGATGATTCTACCCTTCACTTTTCCTCTGCCTTTTATTCACAACCTTCATCTGTTACTCGTAATTAATCTCGTATCACTCCTTCTTCTACTCTTAACTCCGATTTGCAGAGAGTATCTGAATGGGGCACTCAAAATTTAGTTAAATTCAATGCTTCCAAGACACAGTTTCTGGCTATCTCTTTATCTTCTTCTCCTCCTGATAACCCTATTGTCTTCGAAACTAATGAAATTTACCCTCTTAACTCTATCAACATATTAAGAATCCATATGGCCTCTAACTTGTCTTGGAGGAATCACATAATCCAAATTTCTAAATCTTCATCCAAAAATTGGGGGTTTTGTTTTGTTATCGTCATTACTTTTCCTCTTTGCAGTTACTTAAAATTTACAAAGGTGTTGTGGTGACTATTCCCAGAATGCCTGCTTTCACCTGGTCAATGAATAGTCTACTCTCAGTTTTTGCAGGCTACCGTACACAAAAATATTTTCTCCACCAGCTTCAAATAAAGTTGAGCTAAAACTTACTGGCTTATAATTAAATATAAGACAAACTGTACGGTACTAAAGGGGTAGGGCATGAGTTACGTTTGCTTAATAGTTAGTGGAGAACTCCCACTGGTTAATAACACAAATACACTAAATAATATTAACTGAACACTGCATAAATCCAGGCTTAAATGAAAGACTCATCGATAAAATATAAAAATATATTGAAAAAAAGTTAATATTATAATGGAGAGCAATATTTCAGCTTAAAAGAAAAGGATAAATTTTACAAAAATAACAAAGAGTTATAGCTCCAGGCACGACTGCTGGACACATCAAAATAAACAACACTTAATATCAAAATAATAATTGTTCAAAATCCAAAAACTTTATGCAGTATTGAAACACAGTCACTGCTCTACCAAATTCGACAGCACTAGTCCAAGGGTCGAAATGGGAGGCTCATAAATTTACACGAATTTTACGAGTCTCTAACAATAGCTCATCACCTGGTGCCGTCCTCAGCGAGAGTCCTCGTCCGTTCTGTAAACAAATCAGACGAGCATCACATTCTAAAATAAAAGTATATAATTTTATCATATTATGCATATTTAAGGCTTTCCTAAGATTTAGATTAGCTTTACAAACAAATTCCAATTATTCATGAGAAAATGATAAATTAATGACAAAATAATTGGTTTATTATAGTCTTTCAAACGAATATATACATGTAGGCTGATGCAATGCTAATTAAGGTATTACAATAAAACACACACAAGGTATAACTAATGAAACTGTGTGTGATAGACAGATCACCACAGGTGTTATCCGTCCCTGTTTAGAATACCGCTCACACAACTGGGGTGCTTCTTCCTTTACTTATCTTCTTGATAGGATTGAATCTAAGGCAGTCAGACTCATTAATGATCCTTCTCTTACTTCTAACCTGGATTCTCTCTCTCTTCGCTGTAAGGTATCTTCTCTTTCACTTTTCTGTCGCTACTACTTCCATCGCTGCTCTGATGAGTTGGCGAGTTGCATCCCTCCCCCACTGCCGAGGCCACGTAACACTCGCCAAGAGGCCTCATCTCACAGGTATTATGTGGAGATTTGTAGCTCGTGGATTGATCGGTGCAGCGACTGCTTCTTCCCATCTACGTCCAGACTCTGGAACTCTCTTCCTCCTTCTGTCTTTCCTAATTCTTATGACCTTTCATCCTTCAAAAAGCAGATCTATCGTCATGTCAGAGCCTAGTCCTCCATATCTCTGGGTCGTCTGTACTTTGGCTGTTTTTTTCTGTCTGTCATTTTCCTTTGAGTGACATTACCTCATCTCTGCCTTGTCCTTAACCTTTTTCTTTTCCTTCGTATTGGTATTTTCTCGTGCCCGGGCCTTTATTGATGAGGGCAGTTTCTGCCTGTTCCGGTGTCACAGTCATAAAAAAAAAAAACAATATTTACAATATCTGATCTTACCATTTTGAGACCTTTCCACCCATTCTCCCAAGAATAAGAAAGCAGAGGCTTGTTCTTTTTTTTTTTCCAATGGGAAAAGTAAATACTCGATCCATAATAACGTCACATGTGAAAATTTACAGATTAAATTAGATTAGGTTTTGTTACTTTCTAGGTGTGACTTTTTTTTTTTGGTTTACCTGAATTGAACTAAAATCAACTTTCAAGCATTTAAGGACTAAGGAGGTATCCCTCAAAGATGCATAGTTTATGAAAGATGCTTCTGATATCATAAATGAGGCTGCACCTATATAATATGCTTCTGGTTTGCGCCTAAATGCGCTAGTAGTGTGCAACTGGTGTTATGTACACTTAGCAGTGTTGCCAGATACCCAGAAAAGTCTGCATTTCTTAAGATTTTTTAGCCAATAACAGAATTTACATGAAAATATAATTGAACTGAACCTAACAATCTCGTATAAATATACAGTGTTACCTACAGGGGCCAGACATGGATCGGTAGAGCACGTAATCTCGTATAAAGATTACTAGTGTGTATATTAGTGTTATTTACACTACGTAGCAGTGTATATAGACGGTATGTGAAATGTCATATGCGTTGTTATATTACAATAAAAAGAAAAGTTATTCTTGCTATTGGCATCTTATTATTCATGACATCCGTTTATAGCACTCTTTTTCTTCCTGTCAAAAAACACGGTTCCATGCATAATACAGTATTTTATATGCCACAAAAATCAAAAGTCGTTGACAGTTGGGTCAAAAAAAAAAAATTCATATCACAAAGACAGGATGTGCGGAGAGTGTACAGGATGCTCTCGTGCTATCTATGCTAGTATCTGTGTGTCAGTTTGTGTAATAATACCTCATACCTGTCGCTTATTAATGACTGTATAATACTTCTTTTACAATTGTTGTTTTGACTGATACACAATGGATTCATTCTGAACTGATCTGATCATTTTGAAAACAGACCTAAAGAAAAACGTGTTTGGAAAGTTGAAATTCAAGTAAGTGATATTTAAAATGTTGTGCACATTCAATATTCAAAGATTGTTAGAGCTGCTGAAGAATTGGGACTTTGACTTTTATCAGCAGCGGTGAAAGGTTAGGAAAGGTTAAGTTAGGTTAGAAGTTGAGCATGGCCTTTAAACTCAAAAGTCTAGACTAGGCTGACCTTTCTTCACTGTTGATAAAAGGCAGGTCCCAATTTTCCAGGGGCTCCGATTGTTCTTCAACTCATATTAAGAGTACAGTAATATGAAAGAGATTACATCTGTTTCTATACTTATGGTACGTTTTGCTTGGTGCGATAATCGTTCAACGATGATCGTTCATGGCTCAACGATGATTGTCAAGCGATTGTTTAGAACACTAATTCTTTGTTTTTGAACAGAGCTGTTTTGATCCGATGGAATTAGACTTACCATCACTCGAAGTTAGAAGAATGAGGGAGGATATGGTGACAGTTTTTAAATTCCTTCATGGTTATAATAGAGTGGATAGGGATCGATATTTTGATATGGCTGGCTCTAGAACTAGAGGTCATAGTTTGAAGCTTCGTAAGAAAACTTCTTTGCAGGATGTAAGGAAATACTTTTTCAGTGTAAGATTAGTTGATAATTGGAATTGGCTAAGCGAGGAGGTAGTTAATGCTGTCTCAATCCATAGTTTTAAGGACAGGTATGATAAGTATGACTAAGTATAAAATGGAACCGATGAGGAGACGGGAAGATACGAGCTTTGGGCTCTTTCCCGTAAACACAATTAGGTAATCGCACACACACACACACACACACACACACACACACACACACACACACACACACACACACACACATACACTTTTGTTCCTTGTATATGTAAATGACCTACCAGAGTGTGTAAATTCATTCATGAATATGTTTGCAGATGATGCAAAGATTGTGAAGAAAGTAAAAAACGAGAACAATGGTAGAGAACTTCAGGAGGATCTAAATAATCTGCATGAGTGGTCAGAAAAGTGGCTAATGAAATTCAATACTTCAAAATGTAAGGTAATGAGAATGGGTACAAGTGCAAGAAGGCCCAAGCTTGACTACTCGGTGGCTGGAGTACAACTTCAAGAGACAGAAAATGAGAGAGATCTAGGAGTAAACATACTGGCAGATTTGTCTCCAGAAATACATATAAATGGCATAGTAAGGGCAGCATATGCATTCTTATCAAATGTAAGGGTAGCCTTCAGGCACATGGACAAGGAAATGTTCAGAAATGTTTATGTAACCTATGTGAGGCCAAAACTCGAATATGCAGCCCCCTTTTGGAATTCGCACTTGAAAAAGCACATAGCTAAGCTTGAAAAAGTTCAAAGACATGCCACGAAACTGGTGCCAGAAATACGCAATCTCAGTTATGATGAGAGGCTGAGGGAATTAGACTTACCATCACTGGAAGCTAGAAGAGTGAGGGGGGATATGGTGACAGTCTTTAAATTCCTTCATGGTTATGATAGAGTGGACAGGGATCGATATTTTGATATGGCTGGCTCTAGAAGTAGAGGTCATAGTTTGAAGCTTCGTAAGAAAACTTCTTCGCAGGATGTAAGGAAATACTTTTTCAGTGTAAGAGTAGTTGATAATTGGAATTGACTAAGCGAGGAGGTAGTTAATGCTATCTCAATCCATAGTTTTAAGGACAGGTATGATAAGTATGACTAAGTATAAAATGGAACCGATGAGGAGACGGGAAGAGACGAGCTTTGGGCTCTTTCCCGTAAACACAATTAGGTAATCACACTTCAAAATGTAAAGTGCAAGAGAAAACAAACAAACAAACAAACATTTATTTCCATTTTTATACAATGGCTTTTCTTTACAAACTAAGAACTGTATATCCCTCAAATTTAAAATAATAGCAATAAGTGAAGGATAAGAAGAAAAATAAGAACAGTAAAATCAGCAAATAAATAAATAAATAAACAGAAAAAGAAGTTGAAAAATAAGTAGTAACAAAAGAAAATGATAAGCTCCGCCCATTACCATACGTAGGAGCAAAATAATAGTCACTCCACTCGCTCGAAGGTTCCGGTTTTACGTCACGGACTCCCTTATCAACCAAGGGCTAGGACGGTTGCCTTCTTGCGAAGGACTTGTTTTGGCAAATGTAATCCTTACGCTGAGTGCATGCCTTTGCTAACCTCAGACCGTGACGGGGCGCGAACCCTCGACCTGACGCCTCAGAGTCGGAGACGCTACCGACTGAGCCACGGCGACTTCCACTCGCTCGAAGCATGACTACTTATTTTTCACCTCCTCCATCCTCTCCCCTCCCTCTCTCCCACCTCCCTCTTATATTTCAAATGATTTTCTGTAACACAGAGACGTTTAGTTTATCGTTTGCCTTTCTCTCAGTCTGTCCTTTTGATATTTAATTGGTCAGTTTATCTATACACAGACTATATGTTTGGCTATTTTCGTATAGATTGTTATTATTCATTTATCTATTTTATTTCTGCCTGTTTATCTTCCAGTTTTTTTCGTTTTTTGTTTGTTATTATTTTTGTCTTATCGTCTTTTTCATTTATAATCAGTCTGTTGCGTATTTTTTTTGCTTGTAAGTTTTGCAGTCCGGCTTTACGTCAGTCTGTCTACCTACAGACAGTTCAGTCTCTCACTGAAGGTGAAGTCCATCTTTGTAATTATAACTTGATGTTTTCTGTTATAAAGTACAATATCTCTCTTGTACCTATCGACACTCATGAGTTCTTCTTCTTTGCTCCTGTTGCGTCATGATTGTTGTTGTTTTCTTCTTCTTCCTTTTAGTCATTGCTCTTGTTGTATCATGATTGTTTTCTTCTTCTTCTTCTTCTCCGAGAGAGAGAGAGAGAGAGAGAGAGAGAGAGAGAGAGAGAGAGAGAGAGAGAGAGAGAGAGAGAGAGAGAGAGAGAGAGAGATTTATAGAAACTTCTTTATTCTCACTTCCTTCCTGTTGCCATTATGAGAAGCAGGAATATTAGGTGTAGAAAAGACAGCAGCAGTTTTAATGACAGTAGTTTGAGGAATCTATTACTTCAGTAACTAATATAGACCAGTAACCTTAAAAAAAATATGGAAAATCTAATTACCTAAGTCTAGTAAACATTAATAGCAGCCAAAGCAGCAATATTAGGGCTAGTAATAGCTTTGATGATAGTTAAAGTAGTTACGATAATAGTTTCAACAAAGAAAATAGCAATAGAGCATTATCTAATAGAAACATAGAAAGCAACAATACGACTGAAAAAAAGCAGTGACCAGCAGTAGTGACGCTTTTTGATGAAAAAGAAAAAAACCGGTTACACCTTGTTTATTTATTTACAGTAGTAGTAGTGGTAGTAGTAGTAGTAGTAGCTGATCATAATTCAGTGATGTCAGCAAAGCGAGTCTTAAACTTGGCATCAATAACACAAAAATAGACTCGCATACAATGGTATTATAAACAGCAGAAATAGAGTATAAGCGGAAACCACTGCTGCCGATGCTCCGACAGCAGCAAGAACAGCAAGAAAGGTCATATTGCCACAGCGCAGAGTAAAGGCACAGCAGAAGTTGAGTAGCGTAGCGTGTTTAGTATGAAAGTGTGTATCAGTGTATGACGAAGGAAGCCTGTTTGACAGTGTTGTTGGGTTAAGATTCAATTTTCCATAATATTTGATTAATCATGGAGGAAAAAAGTCATTCAGATACCTAGGAACAGAAAGTAAAAAGAAAAGAAAAATATATGTACGTTTACCTTATAATTTTTGTGCCTTTCTCATTTGGGTTAACACTGAACAAGGAAAAGTTTTCATCACATCACATCTCAAAATATATTCTACATCGGTAAGTAAGATAAGATATATAGTATTAAATATGGTACAATTTTTATTTCAGAAAAATAGCATTTAAAAGAGGTTCGAGACGTAATTTTTTCAATTTTCGATTATTTTTTTTTTTTTTTTACATTTCTTTTGTACAGTTCTTATTTTCAGTCAGTCATAAGCAATTTAGAGTTATCTTTGCAGTAAAACAGTCTTACTGATATTGCACGTGTTTCTGGCTTTGCCACAGGACTCTCGCCATATGTCACGTGGGTGGGGTGGTTCGACAAGTTTTCTTCTTCTTTCTCGTTATGAACGTAGAAAGAATTACTAAACAGACCGAGTTTGGAAAAACACATTTAGCATAAATTGTATATTAAACATTAAAAACATATAGGAAAGCTAAGCAGTAATAAAGTCGTCGTATGAAGAACAACAAATCCTAAGAAAATACACAAAGTTAAGAATAACCTCAACTGAGTATTGCAAAACAAACAAAACGAAGCTTTGTGTACACGTTGAGGTGGAATTCACATAAGTTTATATATGCTCTTTAAATTCAAAGCTACTTTGGGATTAACAAGTGTCAAAATAGGTCTAACTACTTTCCATATATATATATATATATATATATATATATATATATATATATATATATATATATATATATATATATATATATATATATATATATATATATATATATATATATATATATATAAGTACAAACTGTTAGCATACAGCACTAAATAGTAAGGAAGCCCATCAGTGAAACAAAACTTATAAAACAATGCTATATTTCGGATGCTAACTGGATCCCTTCTCAAGCACAACTGAGAAAAAATAACAAAGAAGGAGGAGACGTAAACAAAGGACTCATGAGACCTGAGGGATTAAATTTTTTTATGATAACAGGACAGGTCTAATCCAAACGAATTATCCTCAACAAAGAAGCCGCCAAGATCATTAAAACATTAACAAAGAAAAATGTTAATCCTTAAAATAATAAATTATCTGAAAGAAGATAACCCCCAACATATTTTTATAATTAAACGAATATTAATAAATATGCATATCTAGATATACACATATAACAATATCTGTACACACATCCCCATATACAAGAGCATACATAATGAAATACATATATATATCCTAATACAATAAAAATAAACAATAACGACTACAATATGGTTGGGGGTTTATCTTGAGGGATAACTTCGTTGAGGCAGCGCGTCAGGAGGGCTTTATCAATTATGTCAGGGGTCCATTGCCCCCTAGATAGATTGAAATTGTTCTTCATTTCAATGAGGGAAGATTCCACAATTTTCCGTTTGAACTGACAGGTACTTTTAAATAGCATAGTGGCACCACTCCAATCAATCCGATGATTATGTTTATTGATGTGGGCAAAAAGAGCCGAATTTTCTTGATTATATCTTACTGCTCTCTTGTGTTCTAAGACTCTCTGGGATAGAGAGCGGCCTGTTTGTTCTATGTACACTCTATTGCAATCATTACAGCTTATTTGGTATACTCCTGCATTAACTTCTTTTTTGTTTTGGCTAACGTTAACTAATTGTTTTCTTAAAGAGGTGGGATAGTTAAAAGTGAATGGGGACTGTTTACCTAATGTATCATTTATGACGCCTAGCTTTTGGTGAAAAGGAAGGAGGATTTTGTTGAAATAATTCTCTTTAGGGGTCCTGTGAGAATTGTAAAAAACCTGTTTAGCTTTCTGCAGAGCTTTGTCTAAGAAAAAAGGAGGATAACAAAGTTGGTCAAGCTGAGAATAAACCGTTTGAATTTCATGTTCTAGATAATTAGAGCTGCAAATCCGGAGGGCTCTAAGGAATAAATTCGAAGCTATACCTAATTTTACTTTTCTTCATGATAACTATAAAAGTGCACATAAGACGCAGAGTGGGTGGATTTTCTATAGACTTTAAAGTTGTAACCCAAAGAGTCTCTAACAATGAGGACATCAAGGAAAGGCATTTGGTTTTCATTTTCCCATTCTACTTTAAATTTAATGGAAGGAACTAATTTATTTAATTGTGCTACAAATTCGTCAAAGGTACCCCAGGCATCATCCCAATAACTAAAAATGTCATCAACATAGCGCAGCCAAATCATGTTGGGAGGTTTGATTTCTCTCAGAAGCTCAGTTTCAAAATATTCCATATACAAATTGGCTAACATTGGAGACAAAGGACTTCCCATACTACAACCGATCTTTTGCCTATAAAAATTGCCATTGAAAGAAAAGACATTAGTACTCACGCAGAGTCTGATTAATTTAAATAATTTTTGCTATGGGTAAGGGGAAATCCTTTTTAAATGTTTCAAGTTTTTAAGCAAGGAAATTAAGTACAGAATCTATTGGGACATTTGTAAAGAGTGATTCTACATCAAGACTTAGTAATTTAACCCAATTCATTGAAACATTGGATAACCTAAATCTCTGAATGAAATCCTCTGAATGCTTTAGGTGCGCTTGGGAAAATTTACCTAGATATGGGGATAGTAAGCTGGCTAACCATTTAGCAAGTTTTGAAGTGAAAGAGTCGCGGCATGAAACAATAGGACGCAGAGGAATATTTTCCTTATGGGTTTTGGGCATAATCATCGGATTGATTGGAGTGGTGCCACTATGCTATTTAAAATTACCTGTCAATTCAAACGGAAAATTGTGGTATCTTCCCTCACTGAAATGAAGGACAATTTCAATCTATCTAGGGGGCAATGGGCCCCTGACATAATTGATAAAGCCCTCCTGAAGCGCTGCCTCAACGAAGTTATCCCTCAAGATAAACCCCCAACCAGATTGTAGTCGTTATTGTGTATTTTGATTGTATTAGGATTTATATATGTATTTCATTATGTATGCTCTTGTATATGGAGATGTGTGTACAGATATTGTTATATGTGTATATCTATATGTGCATATTTATTAATATTCGTTTAATTATTAAAATATGTTGGGGGTTATCTTCTTTCAGATAATTTATCATTTTAAGGATTAACATTTTTCTTTGTTCATGGTTTAATGATCTTGGCGGCTTCTTTGTTGAGGATAATTCGTTTGGATTAGACCTGTCCTGTTATCATAAAAATTTTTAATCCCTCAGGTCTCATGAGTCCTTTGTTTACGTCTCCTCCTTCTTTGTTTTTTTTCTCAGTTGTGCTTGAGAAGGGATCCAGTTAGGATCAGAAATATAGCATTGTTTTATAAGTTTTGTTTCACTGATGGGCTTCCTTACTATTTAGTGCTGTATGCTAACAGTTTGTACTTATATATATATATATATATATATATATATATATATATATATATATATATATATATATATATTTTATTTTATTTATTTATTTTTTTTGTCCTCAAGATATCACTTTACTTTGAATTACTTATATAGAATTATGCATATTCAAATACTTAGTGAATATTGAATATTTGAACTGTTGCAGTGTTTTTTATATTCTTATGTACTCCTAAGGTAAGTTATAGTCTTAATAAAGTTTTCATAGAAGTTAGTGCCTCGGACTTGAATGATGACGTCAACTCTAGGCAAAATACAGGTATATATATATATATATATATATATATATATATATATATATATATATATATATATATATATATATATATATATATATATATATATATATATATATAAGAACATAAGAACAGAGGACACTGCAACATGCCTACTAGCCTGCTGGCTAGTACAGTGGTAACGCGCTGGCTTCGCATTCATGAGGTCGAAAGATCGGTTCCCGTCCAAGACCGAGAGTTTAAGCTGTTTACTGGCAGGAACTGCTGTGGGTGGACACCACAGTGGGGGGTTGGGGCTTACCCTGGCTGACGAATACCCATTGTAAAATGGAAATAAAGTATTATATATACTGGCACACACGAGGCAGCTCCATTTTTGAATTGT
>JAXCGZ010016043.1:27500-33351 GCA_037179515.1 Halocaridina rubra | reverse complement strand
GGACTCGAACCTAGGACTTATGATTCCTAAGTCAAGGCGCTACCACTACACCACAGAAGGTTAAAAGGAATCCAACCTTATAGCTTATATCTGCTATACTTAGGAATGAACGCATTCTAACTGAATGCCACTATGTTCATATTACAGATTCCACAACCTCACTCGTGTCTTCATTTTAGCATTTAATTCAATTCCCAATCTCATTCGGGCCATTAAATAATCAATTAATCACATTACATATGTGAAAACATGAATCATTTTTTTTACCCTGACCGGGACTCGAACCTAGGACTTATGATTACTAAGTCAAGGCACTACTACTGCACCACAGAAGGTTAAAAGGAATCCAACGTTATAGCTTATATCTGCTATACTTAGGAATGAACGCATTCTAACTGAATGCCACTATCTTCATATTACAGATTCCCCAACCTCACTCGTGGCTTTATTTTAGCATTTAATTTAATTCCCAATCTTATTCGGGCCATGAAATAATCAATTAAGCACATTACATATGTGAAAACATGAATCATTTTTTACCCTGGCCGGGACTAGAACCTAGGACTTATGATTTTTAAATCAAGGAGCTACCACTTCACCACAGAAGGTTAAAAGGAATCCAACCTTATAGCTTATATCTGCTATACTTAGGAATTAACGCATTCTAACTGAATGCCACTATGTTCATATTACAGATTCCCCAACATCACTCGTGGCTTCATTTTAGCATTTAATTCAATTCCCAATCTCATTCGGGCCATGAAGAAATCAATTAAGCACATTACATATGTGAAAACATGAATCATTTTTTACCCTGACCGCTACTCGACCCTAGGACTTATGATTACTAAGTCAAGGCGCTACCACTACACCACAGAGGGTTAAAAGGAATCCAACCTTATAGCTTATATCTGCTATACTTAGGAATGAACGCATTCTAACTGAATGCCACTATGTTCATATTAAAGATTCCCCAACCTCACTCGTGGCTTCATTTTAGCATTTAATTCAATTCCCAATCTCATTCGGGACATGAAATAATCAATTAAGCACATTACATATGTGAAAACATGAGTCATTTTTTACCCTGACCGGGACTCGAACCTAGGACTTATGATTACTAAGCCAAGGCGCTACCACTACACCACAGAAGGTTAAAAGGAATCCAACCTTATAGCTTGTATCTGCTATACTTAGGAATGAACACATTCTAACTGAATGCCACTATGTTCATATTACAGATTCCCCAACCTCACTCGTGGCTTCATTTTAGCATTTAATTCAATTCCCAACCTCATTCGGGAGGTGAAATAATCAATTAAGCACATTACATATATGAAAACATGAATCATTTTTTACCCTGACCAGGACTCGAACCTAGGACTTATGATTACTAAGTAAAGGCGCCACCACTACACCACAGAAGGTTAAAAGGAATCCAACCTTATAGCCTATATCTTCTATACTTAATAATGAACGCATTCTACCTGAATGCCACTATGTTCAATTACAGATTCCCCAACCTCACTCGTGGCTTCATTTTAGCATTTAACTCAATTCCCAATCTTATTCGGGCCATGAAATAATCAATTAAGCACATTACATATGTGAAAACATGAATCATATTTTACCCTGACCGGGCCTCGAACCTAGGACTTATGATTACTAAGTCAAGGCGCTCCCACTACACCACAGAAGGCTAAAAGGAATCCAATCTTATAGCTTATATCTGCTATCCTTAGGAATGAACACATTCTATCTGAATGCCACTATGTTCATATTACAGATTCCACAACCTCACTCGTGGCTTCATTTTAGCATTTAATTCAATTCCCAATCTCATTCGGGCCATGAAATAATCAATTAAGCACATTACATATGTGAAAACATGATTCATTTTTTACCCTAAACGGGACTCGAACCTAGGACTTATGATATTTAAATCAAGGCGCTACCACTTCACCACAGAAGGTTAAAAGGAATCCAACCTTATAGCTTATATCTGCTATACTTAGGAATGAACGCATTCTAACTGAATGCCACTATGTTCATATTACAGATTCCCCAACCTCACTCGTGGCTTCATTTTAGCATTTAATTCAATTCCCAATCTCATTCGGGCCATGAAGTAATCAATTAAGCACATTACATATGTGAAAGCATGAATCATTTTTTTCCCTGACCGCTACTCGACCCTAGGACTTATGATTACTTAGTCAAGGCGCTATCACTACACCACAGAAGGTTAAAAGGAATCCAACCTTATAGCTTATATCTGCTATACTTAGGAATGAACGCATTCTAACTGAATACCACTATGTTCATATTACAGATTCCCCAACCTCACTCGTGGTTCCATTTTAGCATTTAATTCCATTCCCAATCTAATTCGGGCCATGAAATAATCAATTAAGCACATTACATATGTAAAAAAATGAATCATTTTTTTTACCCTGACCGGGACTCGAACCTAGGACTTATGATTACTAAGTCAAGGCGCTACCACTATACCACAGAAGGTTAAAAGGAATCCAACCTTATAGCTTATATCTGCTATACTTAGGAATGAACGCATTCTAACTGAATGCCACTATGTTCATATTACAGATTCCCCAACCTCACTCGTGTCTTCATTTTAGCATTTAATTCAATTCCCAATCTCATTCCGGCCATGAAATAATCAATTAAGCACATTACATATGTGAAAACATGAATCATTTTTTTACCCTGACCGCTACTCGACCCTAGGACTTATGATTACTAAGTCAAGGCGCTACCACTACACCACAGAGGGTTAAAAGGAATCCAACCTTATAGCTTATATCTGCTATACTTAGGAATGAACACATTCTAACTGAATGCCATTATGTTCATATTAGAGATTCCCCAACCTCACTCGTGGCTTCATTTTAACATTTAATTTAATTCCCAATCTCATTCGGGCCATGAAGTAATCAATTAAGCACATTACATATGTGAAAATATGAATCATCTTTTACCCTGACCCGGACTCGAACCTAGGACTTATGATTACTAAGTCAAGGCGCTACCACTACACCACAGAGGATTAAAAGGAATCCAACCTTATAGCTTATATCTGCTATACTTAGGAATGAACTCATTCTAACTGAATGCCACTATATTAATATTACAGATTCCACAACCTCACTCGTGTCTTCATTTTAGCATTTAATTCAATTCCCAACCTCATTCGGGCCATGAAATAATCAATTAATCACATTACATATGTGAAAACATGAATAATTTCTTTTACCCTGACCGGGACTCGAACCTAGGACTTATGATTACTAAGTCAAGGCACTACCACTACACCACAGAAGGTTAAAAGGAATCCAACCTAATAGCTTATATCTGCTATACTTAGGAATGAACGCATTCTAACTGAATGCCACTATGTTCATATTACAGATTCCCCAACCTCACTCGTGGCTTTATTTTAGCATTTAATTTAATTCCCAATCTTATTCGGGCCATGAAATAATCAATTAAGCACATTACATATGTGAAAACATGAATCATTTATTACCCTGACCGGGACTAGAACCTAGGACTTATGATTTTTAAATCAAGGCGCTACCACTTCACCACAGAAGGTTAAAATGAATCCAACCTTATAGCTTATATCTGCTATACTTAGGAATGAACGCATTCTAACTGAATGCCACTATGTTCATATTACAGATTCCCCAACCTCACTCGTGGCTTCATTTTAGCATTTAATTCAATTCCCAATCTCATTCGGGCCATGAAGTAATCAATTAAGCACATTACATATGTGAAAACATGAATCATTTTTTACCCTGACCGCTACTCGACCCTAGGACTTATGATTACTAAGTCAAGGCGCTACCATTACACCACAGAGGGTTAAAAGGAATCCAACCTTATAGCTTATATCTGCTATACTTAGGAATGAACGCATTCTAACTGAATGCCACTATGTTCATATTACAGATTCCCCAACCTCACTCGTGGCTTCATTTTAGCATTTAATTCAATTCCCAATCTCATTCGGGCCATGAAATAATCAATTAAGCACATTACATATGTGAAAACATGAGTCATTTTTTACCCTGACCGGGACTCGAACCTAGGATTTATGATTACTAAGCCAAGGCGCTACCACTACACCACAGAAGGTTAAAAGGAATCCAACCTTATAGCTTATATCTGCTATACTTAGGAATGAACGCATTCTAACTGAATGCCACTATGTTCATATTACTGATTCCCCAACCTCACTCGTGGCTTCATTTTAGCATTTAATTCAATTCCCAACCTCATTCGGGAGGTGAAATAATCAATTAAGCACATTACATATGTGAAAACATGAATCATTTTTTACCCTGACCAGGACTCGAACCTAGGACTTATGATTACTAAGTAAAGGCGCTACCACTACACCACAGAAGGTTAAAAGGAATCCAACCTTATAGCCTATATCTTCTATACTTAATAATGAACGCATTCTAACTGAATGCCACTATGTTCAATTACAGATTCCCCAACCTCACTCGTGGCTTCATTTTAGCATTTAACTCAATTCCCAATCTTATTCGGGCATTGAAATAATCAATTAAGCACATTACATATGTGAAAACATGAATCATATTTTACCCTGACCGGGACTCGAACATAGGACTTATGATAACTAAGTCAAGGCGCTCCCACTACACCAGAGAAGGTTAAAAGGAATCCAATCTTATAGCTTATATCTGCTATCCTTAGGAATGAACACATTCTAACTGAATGCCACTATGTTCATATTACAGATTCCACAACCTCACTCGTGGCTTCATTTTAGCATTTAATTCAATTCCCAATCTCATTCGGGCCATGAAATAATCAATTAAGTACATTACATATGTGAAAACATGAATCATTTTTTACCCTGACCGGGACTCGAACCTAGGAGTTATGATTACTAAGTCAAGGCGCCACCACTACACCACAGAACGTTAAAAGGAATCCAACCTTATAGCTTAGTAATCATAAGTCCAATGTTCGAGTCCCGGTCAGGGTAAAAAATGATTCATGTTTTCACATATGTAATGTGCTTAATTGATTATTTCATGGTCCGAATGATATTGGGAATTGAATTAAATGCTAAAATGAAGCCACGAGTGTGGTTGGGGAATCTGTAATATGAACATAGTGGCATTCAGTTATAATGCGTTCATACCTAAGTATAGCAGATATAAGCTATAAGGTTGGATTCCTTTTAACCTTCTGTGGTGTATTGGTAGTACCTTGACTTAGTAATCATAAGTCCTAGGTTCGAGTCCCGGTCAGGGTAAAAAAAAATGATTCATATTTTCACATATGTAATGTGCTTAATTGATTATTTCATGGCCCGAATGAGATTGGGAATTGAATTAAATGCTAAAATGAAGCCACGAGTGAGGTTGGAGAATCTCTAATATGAACATAAAGGCATTCAGTTAGAATGCGTTCATTCATAAGAATAGCAGATATAAGCTATAAGGTTGGATGACTTTTAACCTTCTGTGGAGTAGTGGTAGCGCCTTGACTTAGTAATCATAAGTCCTAGGTTCGAGTACCGGTCGGGGTAAAAAATGATTCATGTTTTCACATATGTAATGTGCTTAATTGATTATTTCATGGCCCGAATGAGATTGGGAATTGAATTAAATGCTAAAATGAAGCCACGAGTGAGGTTGGGGAATCTGTATTATGAACATAGTGGCATTCAGTTAGAATGCGTTCATTCCTAAGTATAGCAGATATAAGCTGTAAGATTGGATTCCTTTTAACATTCTGTGGTGTAGTGGTAGTGCCTTGACTTAGTAATCATAAGTCCTAGGTTCGA
>JAXCGZ010016043.1:12500-15000 GCA_037179515.1 Halocaridina rubra | reverse complement strand
TAATTAAATGTTAGTTCACTGCTCTCTTCTGATAGAGACGAGATTGCAGCTTGGAATTTCCAGATTATGGGAAACATTTAACAGTTTAGAAAAGAGTTTCAGGAACAAAATCATGATGGCATGAAAACTTCCTTTGCTGATGCACTAAAAGGGAATCTGGCAGTAAAGAGGCTGTGAAGGCGGTGGTATTGAAAAACATACAAACAGTTGACTAATAAGAAACAGTCATGAAAAATAAAAGACGTTGTGATGGAAAGGGCAAATCCACTGATTAAACAGGCACTTGATAACGAGAAGACAGTGGTAATCTCAGGCATAAGCAAATCCCAGGAGCAAACATGGCAGGGGAGACTTGAAGAAAATAAAGCTAGGGTTACAGACCTGATAAGAAAACTTGGAGTAGTTTGTGGTCCTGAGGATATTTTAAACATTCACCAATTAGGTAAGTATTCCAGGAACGAAAAACAGAGCCCAACAAAAGTAACCTTTGAGAGAAGGAACACATGTAGGGAAATATTGATGAGGTAAAAAAAAGTCTAAAAGACCTTCAAGAATTCAAAGAAGTGTTCATTAGACGATACAGAACACAGGAAGAGATGGAAAGGATCAAAAGCTGTTTGCAAGAGGCCAGAAGGTTAAATGAGGAAAGAAATTAAGAATAGAAGAAAAATTTTCATTTCAGAAGTCTTTCAGACAAAGGGGAGATAAAGAAGATAATGCTAGAAGATCAGGGGATGGGGCCTCATTAAGATTGTTATACACAAATGCTGAGGGATTAACTGGTAAGGCAGGAGAATTAAGAGATATAATAGCAGCTACAGAGACTAAGCTGAGAGAGGACATAAACAGTGTCACAGTTTTTCCTAAGGGCTTGAGTATTAAGGGTTGAAAGATCTGAGAAAACTGATGGGGAATAGCACTGCTCATAAGTGAAAGGATTCAGGTTAAAGAAATGAACTTTGCTATAGAAAGCGAGTTCAAGGAATTTCTTGTTGCTCGCTTAAAAACTGGGTCAGAAAGCATTATAATAACTGATTTAGATAACCCACCAAGGAATCAACATAGGCTAGAAGTTTATGAGGAGAGTCATAAAGGTAGTATTGAAGTCATAAACTCAGTTGTTAACATGGTATGGGAGAGAATATGTAGGATTTTGATTATGGAAGATTTTAATCATAAAGAGATAGATTGTATAAATCTTGACCCACACTGTGGTGAGGACTTATTCTGGGCAAGATTCCTAGATTGCATATAAGCGAATTCCCTACACCAACATATACTGGAACCAACAAGAGCCAGGGGTGGGGATGAGCCATCACTACTTGATCTAGTATTCACAGAAAACGTGCTGGATTTTGAAAAAAAATATAAGGATTAACCATCAATTGGAAAGAGTGACCTCTGTGTTGTTGATGGAGTATATAATTGGAAACGTTCTGCCCGAGAGTAGAAGCACTGAGGACACGAGGAGGAACTATCCAAACGGAGATTACATCAAAATGCATGAGATTTTTGCAGTTATTGACTGAAGGACCTTCCTTTACAACAAATCAGTACAAGAAATGTACGGCATCTTTTGTGAGTAATATGGGAAGATAGTAGATTGTTGCATATCTTCCACCAAAATAGGTGTTATTTATGCCAGAGAGAAATAGTTCAATAATGAGTGTAGGAGAGCTAAAAAGTGGGGAGACAACTGCTGGAAAAGGCATAACAGGAGAAACATCATTCTTAAATGCCTAGTACACTTATAAAAGAGCAGGAAATTATTACCTTAGTAAAAGAATAGAGGCAGAAAGGAAGTCTAAAGAAAATCCCAAATTATTTCATAGCTTTTTCAAAGGAAAACTGAAGGTAAGGAAGCAGGTTTTAAAACTTAAGAGATAGGATGGAAGCATCACTGAGACGGATGAAGAGCTTTGCAAAGAACTGAACAAGGAGTTTCAGTCAGTATTTTCATTAGAAAATACTCCACCCTTCAAATTGCAGAGATAGAACCTTATGAGCTGGCACTAGAGAACATCATCTTTTCAGCAACAGAGGTATGCAAGCGCTGATGGAGTAAGATGCCCATAAAGTTACAGGTCCTGATGATATATCCCCATATGTACTAAAGAAATTCGCAAACTCAATATCAGTGGCACTAAGTATCATATCTAAAAAGCCGCAGGAGGGATACGGCTATAAGCTATAGGCCTGTTTCCTTGACCAGCATAGTTTGCAAAGAAGGTTAAAAGGAATCCAACTTATAGCTTATATCTGCTATACTTAAAATGAACGCATTCTATCTGAATGCGACAATGTTCATATTACAGATTCCCCAACCTCACTCGTGGCTTCATTTTCGCCACGAGTTGGTAGGGCCTTGACTTAGAAATTATACGTCCTAGGTTGAAGTCCAGGTCGGGGCAAAAAATATTTCATGTTTTCACATATGCAATGTGCTTATTTGGTTATTGTATAGCCTGAATGAGATTGGGAATTAAAGTAAATGCAAAAA
>JAXCGZ010016043.1:0-2500 GCA_037179515.1 Halocaridina rubra | reverse complement strand
TATATATATATATATATATATATATATATATATATATATATATATATATATATATATATATATATATATATATATATATATATATATATATATATATATATATATATATATATATATATATATATATATATATATATATATATATATATATATATATATATATATATATATATATATATATATATATATATATATATATATATATATATATATATATATATATATATATATATATATATATATATATATATATATATATATATATATATATATATATATATATATATATATATATATATATATATATATATATATATATATATATATATATATATATATATATATATATATATATATATATATATATATATATATATATATATATATATATATATATATATATATATATATATATATATATATATATATATATATATATATATATATATATATATATATATATATATATATATATATATATATATATATATATATATATATATATATATATATATATATATATATATATATATATATATATATATATATATATATATATATATATATATATATATATATATATATATATATATATATATATATATATATATATATATATATATATATATATATATATATATATATATATATATATATATATATATATATATATATATATATATATATATATATATATATATATATATATATATATATATATATATATATATATATATATATATATATATATATATATATATATATATATATATATATATATATATATATATATATATATATATATATATATATATATATATATATATATATATATATATATATATATATATATATATATATATATATATATATATATATATATATATATATATATATATATATATATATATATATATATATATATATATATATATATATATATATATATATATATATATATATATATATATATATATATATATATATATATATATATATATATATATATATATATATATATATATATATATATATATATATATATATATATATATATATATATATATATATATATATATATATATATATATATATATATATATATATATATATATATATATATATATATATATATATATATATATATATATATATATATATATATATATATATATATATATATATATATATATATATATATATATATATATATATATATATATATATATATATATATATATATATATATATATATATATATATATATATATATATATATATATATATATATATATATATATATATATATATATATATATATATATATATATATATATATATATACATATATATATATATATATATACATATATATATATATATATATATATATATATATATATATATATATATATATATATATATATATATATATATATATATATATATATATATATATATATATATATATATATATATATATATATATATATATATATATATATATATATATATATATATATATATATATATATATATATATAGTATATATATATATATATATATATATATATATATATATATATATATATATATGTATGTATATATATGTATATATATATATATATATATATATATATATATATATATATATATATATATATATATATACATATATATATATATATATATATATATATATATATATATATATATATATATATATATATATATATATATATATATATATATATATATATATACATATATATATATACATATATATATATACATATATATACATATATATACATATATATACATATATATACATATATATACATATATATACATATATATATATATATATATATATATATATATATATATATATATATATATATATATATATATATATATATATATATATATATATATATATATATATATATATATATATATATATATATATATATATATATACATATATATATATATATATATATATATATATATATATATATATATATATATATATATATATATATATATATATATATATATATATATATATATATATATATATATATATATATATATATATATATATATATATATATATATATATATATATATATATATATATATATATATATGTATATATATATATATATATATATATATATATATATATATATATATATATATATATATATATATATATATATATATATATATATATATATATATATATATATATATATATATATATATATATATATATATATATATATATATATATATATATATATATATATATATATATATATATATATATATATATATATATATATATATATATATATATATATATATATATATATATATATATATATATATATATATATATATATATATATATATATATATATATATATATATATATATATATATATATATATATATATATATATATATATATATATATATATATATATAT
>JAXCGZ010016042.1:25000-33383 GCA_037179515.1 Halocaridina rubra | reverse complement strand
CTTTCGACCCTTAGTATTCTGAAGCCCTTAGGAAAAACTGTGACACTGTTTATGTCCTCACTCAACTTAGTCTCTGTAATTGCTACTATATCTGCCTTACTGTTGTGAATCCTATCTTTTAATTCTACTGCCTTACCAGCTAATCCATCAGCATTTGTGTATAACAATCTTAATGAGGCCCCATCCCCTGATCTTCTGTCATTATCTTCTTTATCTCCCCTTTGTCTGGAAGTATTCCGTAACGAAAATTTTTCTTCTCTTCTTCATTTCTTTCATCATTTAACCTTCTTGCCTCTTGCAAC
Source organism: Halocaridina rubra (assembly GCA_037179515.1). Classification (NCBI taxonomy): domain Eukaryota; kingdom Metazoa; phylum Arthropoda; class Malacostraca; order Decapoda; family Atyidae; genus Halocaridina; species Halocaridina rubra. The sequence goes on along the minus strand of JAXCGZ010016042.1, from coordinate 33,081 downwards.
AAGTTTTTGATCTTTCCCATCTCTTCCTGTGTTCTGTATCGTTTAATGAACACTTCTTTGCATTCTTGAAGGTCTTTTAGACTTTTTTTTCTCAACAATATTTCCCTACATGTCTCCCCTCTCTCAAAGGTTACTTTTGTTGGTCTCGGCTTTCCTTCCCTCGAATATTTACCTAGTTGGTGTATGTTTACAATATCCTCAGGACCACATACTACTCCAAGCTTTCTTATCAGGTCTACAACCCTAGCTTTATTTTCTTCAAGTCTCCCCTGCCATGTTGGCTCCTGGGATTCACTTATGCCTGAGATTACCACTGTCTTCTCCTTATCAAGTGCCTGTCTGATGAGTGGGTTTGCCCTTTCCATCACAACGTCTTTCATTTTTTCGATTACTGTCTCTTTATAGTCAACTGTTTGTATGTTTTCCAGTGCCACCACCTTTACAGCCTCTTTTACTGCCACATTCCCCTTTAGTGCATCAGCAAAGGACGTTTTCATGGCATCATTTTCCATATTCAGCTCCTGGAACTCTTTTCTGAACTGTTCAATGTTTTCCTTAATCTGAACATTCCAAGCAGCAATCTCGTCTCTCTCAGAAGATAGCAGTGAACTAACATCTAATTCCTTTAGGTTGTCATTTAGCTGTTTGTTTTTATCTTCTTGATTAGAAATTCTAGATTCTAGTTGACTCTTTTCCCCTTCCAGCTTCTTTATTCTTTTTTCTAGTTCCTTTCTCTCCTGCCCTTGTGCTTTATTTGCTTCCTCCAAAGATCTTATTTGTTCTCTGAGTGTTTCATTCTCTTTCATTTCTCCATCCATATTCCGAATTTTATCATCAAGGCTTGTAACCATTTCCTCTAACTTCTTGATTCTCTGTTTAAGTCCTCTGATGACTACCCCTTCTCCCGCCCCATGGGTGGGAGAGGTTTGGGACAGAGATGGGTTCATTTTTATGTTCTCCCTCTCACAGAATATAGAAAGAAGACGAGAAAAAAAAAAAAAAAAAAAAAAAAAAAAAGAGAGAAAAACTTCTAATTTACCTTCACACAGAATTTTTATATCTCCATATAAGTGCTATTTAGTGACTCAGTTTGTCTCCTTTCTGGTAACACACATCTTAACTTAAAAACTTGACCATGGTAATTTACGTATAAAAAGAAAAAGAAAAACAAAAGTCAAACCTGAAGGAAAATTCGAATTTGTGTTCGAGGTGGCACCCACCTGTTTCTGTTATATATTCTTCCTAACTGATAAACTGACTTGCTAACCAAGATATGTTATCACGGGATTTAGACTTTACATTTAACTCAATATATATACAAAATAACAAAATAGCAAACGAGAAAGCTAAAAGAAAAGCAAAAAAAAAAAATGAAGAAAATAGGACTGCTGTACTACTTGGCAACTTAACTCAGTACTGTTGACGGGTGGGTATTTGGTAATTTTTTTTTCTTTTATTATTCAATTTTTTCGTGTATCAAACTAACTAACTAGTTAATATAAATGGGAAGGATACTGTTTTTAACAATATATAGAACCACAGGATCAGGTAAAACGGCTCAAGAGCTTTCCCCAGTTTACACAAAAAATTAGGTAATGTGGTGTGAGGCTCCACGTCTGGCAACTCTTCTAGATTTCCCTCAAGGCAGAAACTGGACGGCAGCTTCTCTCTCTTCTCACGAAAAAGTTCTCAATTTTTTTCCTTTAATATGAACAGTCTCGCCTTACAACAAATATTAGTTTTTGTACTCACAATACTCTGCACGATTTCATATTTTTGGAAATTATGGTAAAGTTTTCCACTAAGCACTTTAGTCACTCGAAACTAAAATTTAAGAGGAGACAAACTGAGTCACTAAATAGCACTTATATGGAGATATAAAAATTCTGTGTGAAGGTAAATTAGAAGTTTTTCTCTTTTCTTTTTTTTTTTTTTTTTTTTTTTTTCCTCTTTCTCGTCTTCTTTCTATATTCTGTGAGAGGGAGAACATAAAAATGAAGCCATCTCTATCCCAAACCTCTCCCACCCATGGGGCGGGAGAAGGGGTAGTCATCAGAGGACTTAAACAGAGAATCAAGAAGTTAGAGGAAATGGTTACAAGCCTTGATGATAAAATTCGGAATATGGATGGAGAAATGAAAGAGAATGAAACAGTGTGTGTGTGTGTGTGTGTGTGTGTGTGTGTGTGTGTGTGTGTGTGTGTGTGTGTGTGTGTGTGTGTGTGTGTGTGTGTGTGTGATTACCTAATTGTGATTACCTAATTGTGTTTACGGGAAAGAGCCCAAAGCTCGTATCTTCCCGTCTCCTGATCGGTTCCATTTTTAGACTTAGTGATACTTATCATACCTGTCCTTAAAACTATGGATTGAGGTAGCATTAACTACCTCCTCGCTTAGCGAATTCCAATTATCAACTACTCTTACACTGAAAAAGTATTTCCTTACATCCTGCAAACAAGTTTTCTTCCGAAGCTTCAAACTATGACCTCTAGTTCTAGAGCCAGCCATATCGAAATATCGATCCCTATCCACTCTATCATAACCATGAAGGAATTTAATGACTGTCACCATATCCCCCCTTACTCTTCTAGCTTCGAGTGATGGCAAGTCTAATTCCCTCAGCCTCTCATCATAACCGAGATTGCGTATTTCTGGCACCAGTTTCGTGGCATGTCTTTGAACTTTTTCAAGCTTAGCTATGTGCTTTTTCAAGTGCGGATTCCAAAAGGGGGCTGCATATTCGAGTTTTGGCCTCACATAGGTTACATAAATATTTCTGAACATTTCCTTGTCCATGTGCCTGAAGGCTACCCTTACATTTGATAAGAATGCATATGCTGCCCTTACTACGCCATTTATATGTATTTCTGGAGACAAATCTGCCAATATGTTTACTCCTAGATCTCTCTCATTTTCTGTCTCCTGAAGTTGTACTCCAGCCACCGAGTAGTCAAGCTTGGGCCTTCTTGCACTTGTACCCATTCTCATTACCTTACATTTTGAGGTATTGAATTTCATTAGCCACTTTTCTGACCACTCATGCAGATTATTTAGATCCTCCTGAAGTTCTCTACCATTGTTCTCGTTTTTTACTTTCTTCACAATCTTTGCATCATCTGCAAACATATTCATGAATGAATTTACAGACTCTGGTAGGTCATTTACATATACAAGGAACAAAAGTGGCCCTAAAACTGAACCCTGTGGAACTCCACTACTAACTCTTCTCCATTCAGACACTGAGTGTCTTACTCTAATCCTCTGTTCCCTTCCTTCTAAGTAAGTTTTTATCCATTCCAAGACATTTCCACCTATTCTAGCCATTGATTGCAGCTTCCTAATAAGTCTCCCATGTGGAACAGTGTCAAACGCTTTCTGGAAGTCTAGGAATATGCAATCTGCCCAGCCCTCTCTTTCCTGTAAGATTTGGCTTACCTCATCATAAAATTCTAATAAGTTTGTTACTGTTGATCTTCCTTCTCTGAAGCCATGTTGCCTCACTGACAAAAAGTTGAAGGATTCCAAGTGAAGAGAGATATGTTTCCTTAGTAGTTTCTCCATAAGTTTGCAAACTATGCTGGTCAAGGAAACTGGTCTATAGTTCAGAGCCGTATCCCTCCTTCCCTTTTTGAAGATAGGTATCACATTTGCTTGTTTCCAGCATCTTGGAATCTCCCCCGACTCCAATGACTCCTTAAATATGATACTTAGTGCCACTGATATTGTGTTTGCGCATTTTTTAAGTACATGAGGGGATATGTCATCAGGACCTGTAGCTTTATGAACATCTAAATCCATCAGCGCTTTGCATACCTCTGTGGCTGTAAGGTTGATGTTCTCTAATACCGGCCCTTGAGCTTCTATCACTGCAATCTGAGGGGGTGGGGTATTTTCTACTGTAAATACTGACTGAAACTCCTTGTTCAATTCTTTGCAGATCTCTTCGTCCGTCTCAGTGATGCTTCCATCCGCTCTCTTTAGCCTTAAAACCTGTTCTTTTACCTTCAGTTTTCCTCTGATAAAGCTGTTGAAAAGCTTGGGATTTTCTTTAGCCTTCCTGGTGTGTGTGTGTGTGTGTGTGTGTGTGTGTGTGTGTGTGTGTGTGTGTGTGTGTGTGTGTGTGTGTGTGTGTGTGTGTGTAATTACCTAATTGTGTTTACGGGAAAGAGCCCAAAGCTCTTATCTTCCCGTTTCCTCATCGGTTCCATTTTAGACTTAGTGATACTTATCATACCTCTCCTTAAAACTATGGATTGAGATAGCATTAACTACCTCCTCGCTTAGCCAATTCCAATTATCAACTACTCTTACACTGAAAAAGTATTTCCTTACATCCTGCAAAGAAGTTGTCTTACGAAGCTTCAAACTATGACCTCTAGTTCTAGAGCCAGCCATATCAAAATATCGATCCCTATCCACTCTATCATAACCATGAAGGAATTTAAAGACTGTCACCATATTCCCCCTCACTCTTCTAGCTTCCAGTGATGGTAAGTATAATTCCATCAGCCTCTCATCATAACTGAGATTGCGTATTTCTGGCACCAGTTTCGTGGCATGTCTTTGAACTTTTTCAAGCTTAGCTATGTGCTTTTTCAAGTGTGGATTCCAAAAGGGGGCTGCATATTCGAGTTTTGGCCTCACATAGGTTACATAAATATTTCTGAACATTTCCTTGTCCATGTGCCTGAAGGCTACCCTTACATTTGATAAGAATGCATATGCTGCCCTTACTATGCCATTTATATGTATTTCTGGAGACAAATCTGCCAGTATGTTTACTCCTAGATCTCTCTCATTTTCTGTCTCTTGAAGTTGTACTCCAGCCACCGAGTAGTCAAGCTTGGGCCTTCTTGCACTTGTACCCATTCTCATTACCTTACATTTTGAAGTATTGAATTTCATTAGCCACTTTTCTGACCACTCATGCAGACTATTTAGATCCTCCTGAAGTTCTCTACCATTGTTCTCGTTTTTTACTTTCTTCACAATCTTTGCATCATCTGCAAACATATTCATGAATGAATTTACAGACTCTGGTAGGCCATTTACATATACAAGGAACAAAAGTGGCCCTAAAACTGAACCCTGTGGAACTCCACTACTAACTCTTCTCCATTCAGACACTGAGTGTCTTACTCTAACCCTCTGTTCCCTTCCTTCGAAGTAAGTTTTTATCCATTCCAAAACATTTCCACCTATTCTAGCCATTGCTTGCAGCTTCCTAATAAGTCTCCCATGTGGAACAGTGTCAAACGCTTTCTGGAAGTCTAGGAATATGCAATCTACCCAGCCCTCTCTTTCCTGTAAGATTCGGCTTACCTCATCATAGAATTCTAATAAGTTTGTTACTGTTGATCTACCTTCTCTGATGCCATGTTGCCTCATTGACAAAAAATTGAAGGATTCCAAGTGAAGAGAGATATGTTTCCTTAGTAGTTTCTCCATAACTTTGCAGACTATGCTGGTCAAGGAAACTGGGTTATAGTTCAGAGCCGTATCCCTCCTTCCCTTTTTGAAAATAGGTATCACATTTGCTTGTTTCCAGCATCTTGGAATCTCCCCTGACTCCAGTGACTTTTTATATATATGATAGTTAGTGCCAATGATATTGAGTTTGTGCATTTTTTAAGCACATGAGGGGATATGTCATCAGGACCTGTAGCTTTATGAACATCAAAATCCATCATCGCTTTGCATACCTCTGTGGCTGTAAGGTTGATGTTCTCTAATATCGGCCCTTGAGCTTCTATCTCTGTAATCTGAGGGGGTGGGGTATTTTCTACTGTAAATACTGACTGAAACTCCTTGTTCAATTCTTTGCAGATCTCTTCATCCGTCTCAGTGATGCTTCCATCCGCTCTCTTTAGCCTTAAAACCTGTTCTTTTACCTTCAGTTTTCCTCTGATAAAGCTGTTGAAAAGCTTGGGATTTTCTTTACCCTTCCTGGTGATGTCCCTCTCATAGTCTCTCTCTGCCTCTCTCCTTTTACTTAGGTAGTCATTTCTTGCTCTTTTGTAGGTTTGCCAGGCATTTATGTTTTTTCTCCTCCTATACCTTTTCCAGCATTTGTCTCTCCACTCCTTAGCTCTTTTACACCCATTATTGAACCATTTCTCTCTGGCATGAATTACACCTACTTTGGTGACAGGTATGCAGCAATCTACTATCTTCCCATATTTCTCACAAAAGATGTCATACATTTCTTGTACAGATTTGTTGTAAAATAAGGTTCTCCAGTCAATACCTGCAAAAAGCTCATTCATTTTGATGTAATCTCCTTTCGGATAGTTCCTCCTCATGTCCTTAGTGCCTCTACTCTCAGGCAGAATATCTTCAATGATATACTCCATCAACAACACACAGTGGTCACTCTTTCCAATTGGTGGTTCATACTCAATTTTTTCAATATCCTACACATTATCTGTGAATACTAGATCAAGTAGTGATGGCTCATCCCCACCCCTGGCCCTTGTTGGTTCCATTACATGTTGGTGTAGGAAATTCCCTTGTACGCAATCTAGGAATCTTGCCCCGAATGAGTCCTCACCACTGTGTGGGTCAAGATTTATCCAATCTATCTCTTTATGATTAAAGTCTCCCATAATCAAAATCCTAAATTTGTTTTCCCGTGCCATGTTAACAACTGAGTTTATGACTTCAATAGTACCTATATGACTTTCCTCATAAACTTCAAGCCTATTCTGGTTCCTTGGTGGGTTATATACAACAGTTATTATAATACTCTCTGACCCAGTATTTATGCGAGCAACAAGAAATTCCTTGAACTCACTTTATATAGCCAAGTTTATTTCTTCAACTTGAATCCTTTCACTTATGAGCAGTGCTATCCCTCCACCAGTCCTCTCAGATCTTTCAACCCTTAGTATTCTGAAGCCCTTAGGAAAAACTGTGACACTGTTTATGTCCTCACTCAACTTAGTCTCTGTAATTGCTACTATATCTGCCTTACTGTTGTGAATCCTATCTTTTAATTCTACTGCCTTACCAGCTAATCCATCAGCATTTGTGTATAACAATCTTAATGAGGCCCCATCCCCTGATCTTCTGTCATTATCCTCTTTATCTCCCCTTTGTCTGGGAGAACTCTGAAATGAAAATTTTTCTTCTCTTCTTCATTTCTTTCCTCATTTAACCTTCTTGCCTCTTGCAACAAGTTTTTGATCTTTCCCATCTCTTCCTGTGTTCTGTATCGTCTAATGAACACTTCTTTGAATTCTTGAAGGTCTTTTAGACTTTTTTTTCTCAACAATATTTCCCTACATGTTTCCCCTCTCTCAAAGGTTACTTTTGTTGGTCTCGGCTTTCCTTCCCTCGAATATTTACCTAGTTGGTGTATGTTTACAATATCCTCAGGACCACAAACTACTCCATGCTTTCTTATCAGGTCTACAACCCTAGCTTTATTTTCTTTAAGTCTCCCCTGCCATGTTGGCTCCTGGGATTCGCTTATGCCTGAGATTACCACTGTCTTCTCCTTATCAAGTGCCTGTCTGATGAGTGGGTTTGCCCTTTCCATCACAACGTCTTTCATTTTTTCGATTACTGTCTCTTTATAGTCAACTGTTTGTATGTTTTGCAGTGCCACCACCTTTACAGCCTCTTTTACTTCCACATTCCCCTTTACTGCATCAGCAAAGGAAGTTTTCATGGCATCATTTTCCATATTCAGCTCCTGGAACTCTTTTCTGAACTGTTCAATGTTTTCCTTAATCTGGACATTCCAAGCAGCAATCTCGTCTCTCTCAGAAGAGAGCAGTGAACTAACATCTAATTCCTTTAGGTTGTCATTCAGCTGTTTGTTTTTATCTTCTTGTTTAGAAATTCTAGTTTCTAGTTGACTCTTTTCCCCTTCCAGCTTCTTTATTCTTTTTTCTAGTTCCTTTCTCTCCTGCCCTTGTGCTTTATTTGCTTCCTCCAAAGATCTTATTTCCTCTCTGAGTGTTTCATTCTCTTTCATTTCTCCATCCATATTCCAAATTTTTTCATCAAGGCTTATAACCATTGCCTCTAAATTCTTGATTTTCTGTTTAAGTCTCCTAATGGCTACCCCTCCTACCG
>JAXCGZ010016042.1:2500-22500 GCA_037179515.1 Halocaridina rubra | reverse complement strand
TTTTGATAATTGCAATTTGCTACCCGAAAATAATTTAAATGATGAATAGATTCATAAATTTAAGGATAGGTATAATAAGGAAAAAAATAAGAGACGGGGAATTACGAGAATAGTCAGTTTGCAGCTAGAAATATACTATATTAAATAAAAATATATATCTCTTATAGCATATAAAATGTCTTAGTACGTGCCAGGAAATATTCTCTTAATATTTTGATCATTTGTGATGGTAATAAAAATAATAATTATTTATTTTTATTATTATTATTATTATTATTATTATTATTATTATTATTATTATTATTATTATTATTATAGTAATTACAATAATAATAACCATAATAATGAGAATGCTAGTCTTTCCTATATGCATAAGATCTAGAAATGTTAATACGTAATTTTTTGTGATGTGTTTTGACTCGTGGTGAATGTGTTCATTGGCTCTGCCACCTTCTTACATGGGGGGAATGGGGCCGTTGCATATACAAATAATATTTTAAACGATTATTTTAAGTATGTTATCGGTGTAATTTTTATTTGGTCATTAAATGGATATTTAAATCAATAGACGGCATCTAACAGAGGTTATATATAAAATTCCCGCCTCTTTGTGTTTCGTAGCTGCGGTTCTTTTCAGGTCTATGAAAAAAGATTTCTTGAACGCAGCCTTAGTATTAATAATTAGGTAAAATCTGTATCTCTTACGCAGCAGATATAGTACATGTTAATATATAAAAAGTAACTCATTGAAAAAAAAATTTACGAAATTAAATTGTGTAGAATAATCTAAGTCTCGTCTCTGCAAAGTGTATAGGGGGGGGGGGGATCGATTAAGCTTTGGAGCTCCCGAAGAATTGCGATCTGCCGTTTATCAAGGCTAGATTAGCTTAGGTTAGGTTAGGTTAGATTAAAATTTGAGTATGGTCTTTATCAACAGCGACCAACGAATGATTACGGACCTCAACTTTACCTCAGCTGAAGAAAGAGAACCTATATAGACTACGGGTCCCCATTCTTCATGAGTTCCAAAGATTTTAACCTGTTGCTTTGTAGTTTTATAATTTTTCGTCTACTGGTACACCTCTTATCGCGTATTATCTATATTATATTGGTCATCTTATCACCAGGCCATAAATGACCCTCGGACACTCTTTAAACAAACGTGAACTCATTTATTTACTAATCATATGAGAAGTTAAGTGCGCAACGTCAGGAGCTGATTGGAGTTCGTAGTCTATTTTTTATTTTTATTTTATTTTAACTATCTCAAGTGGAACTAGCGATGTTTCCTTATTTGATATGTTACTGGATATTTCTAGTTCTTGCAGGTGAAGCTGCTCTAGATTTTTCTAGTTCTTGAAACTTAAGATTTCTAGATTTTTCTAGTTCTGCTGCTTCCGAGAATACGCTAGAAGTGCGAAGTGTGTGAGAGGATTACTTCTTAGATTAACTTTCGGATTATTTGAGAGAATGATTGGCATAAAGAATGTAACCTTTAATGATGGGAGACTTTGGCCCGATTTCTTAAACAGTGTAAACTTAGGATACCATTTTGTTAATTAGCTAGACACACAAATGGATTTCATAAACGCATCTGTAGAGGTTCTGTGTATGGCTAGGATCCCGTTTATGAAATCCATTTGTGTGTGTCTAGCTAACTAACAATATGGTATCCTAGGTTTACACTATTTAAAAAATCGGGCCATTATAACAATATTAGAGGAATAATTGTTGGATACACTCTATGTGCCTAAGCACTGAGTTGGATGACCATGGAATCACACAGTGTCATTATGTAAATGAGGCAATGGGAGAGCTTCGCCGTGCGTATTAATTGAGTAATTGTGGCAATAAATAGGTATAGTTAATAAGTATAGTCGGAATACTTTGGACCTCCATTTGTACAGTCATAATATAAAATGTTAATTTTAGTATCATATTATTTATGTATATGGAATGGATGCATATGTGTATGAAAAAGGTGTATGCAAAGATGTTTACTCAAAGAGTTTCAAAAAGTTCGTGGAAATGCGTATGAAAAAAAAAAAGGTGTGAACTTAGTCTAAAGTCCTTTTAAGTAAGTAGGCTGCACACACACACACACACACACACACACACACACACACACACACACACACACACACACACACACACACACACACACACACACACACACACACGAGCTTTGGGCTCTTTCCCGTAAACACAATTAGGTAATCACACTTGTGAGTTTTTTTCATTTTATCCACCATGCGAAATCTGTTGAGAGGCTGCTTTATGTATTATTATTATTATTATTATTATTATTATTATTATTATTATTATTATTATTATTATTATTATTATTATTATTATTATTATTAACAGTAGGGTACTAGTAGCAGCAGCAGCAGCACTAGTAATGTTGCTGGTAGTAGTAATAGTTAACTTTCAAAATATTTTTTTATTATAGAGCTAATTTCAATAATGACGCTTTTTTTTTAAGATATTGTAATATCCATGTGGTGTATACGATATATATATATATATATATATATATATATATATATATATATATATATATATATATATATATATATATATATATATATGCAAGAACTGTTTGGATATATTGTGGTCTCATATTTACTCAAACAGTAAAAATAACGACTTGGCTTCTTTTATATATGAGGCATGCTTAGATTTTATTCGGCCTCTTTTGTATGTGAATAATGCTTAAATTTTATTTGATTTCTTTTGCATATGAGTAATGCTTCAATTTTATTTCTCCAGATGAGTTATACTTCGCATTTTAGGTTATAATTTGGCAGTATTTAAGCAGTTACGTTTTTATTTAGAACTTGGTGTTTATTTCCATGAAGTTCCTAATGGTATTGATCTTTTTGTGATATTTTTATGTAAGGCTCTCTTCGTCTCTCTTAACAGACGCTTAAAGTAGCTGGAAACTTTGGAGCATTCCTAGCCCAAAGATTAGAAAGTGCCTAGCCCACTTTGCACTTCCTCCTCGTGACGCTGCTCATTAGCTCCATAGGGAAGACAAAAATCTGTACGTTTGAAAATCCGGCGTCCTTGCGATAGATCCCAGAGGAAGGTTTCTTTCCCATCAACAGCCTTCGGGTCTCTTCCTTCGGATTTTCTGGCAATGTTTACTCCCCAAGCATTTTTTACACACACCCGTATGCGCCTTTTTATATTTTAATAGTAATAACATTATATATATATATATATATATATATATATATATATATATATATATATATATATATATATATATATATATATATATATATATATATATATATATATATATATATATATATATATATATATATATAATTTCTTTGCACAGTAATAATGTGTCCTACGTTCGAGTCCCGGGCAGGGGTAAAATATGATTCATATATATATATATATATATATATATATATATATATATATATATATATATATATATATATATATATATATATATATATATATATATATATATATATATATATATATATATATATATATATATATATATATAAAAGAAAAACTTACCTATACTGAACTGACGAACAGCTTACAAACAGTTTGCAACAGTGGCAAGAAAGTTCAATGAAGGCCGAAAAAGCAAAGGATTTGTTGTGATGATATAAGGGTGCTTGGGTAGGTAGTTAAGCTTACAAGATTCGTAAAAAAAAGAGATCACCTGACATAAGCGAGACTTTACTTATCAGGCTGGTTGATGTGATAATAATGCAGAGTGTACTAGAAGGGAGAGAGACGGAATAACTGGTGTTTGGAAAAAATGAGGGTAGGCAGTACGGTGATCGACAGAGTGATAAAGAGTGGATCACTGCACCTGGTTAATTGTAGTATGTGTGTGAGCGTGTTTTTGGCTTCGTGGCAGGGTAGGGTACGATGTTGCCTACAGATGAGCACCACAATGTATTACTTAAGTTGATAACGGACTCCTTCCACTCATTCTCGAGTTTATTATCACGTTGTTCTTGCTCAGAGGTGGAAGTGCGCTTTCCGACGTAGTCATTTCGTGGATTTTAAGGCCCCGTAATATAACTTAAGCGGTAAATGTCTTTCCCTATATTACATTAGGAATTAGTCATGCCGTGACACTAGATTGTTTTGTGTTCGATTCTGTTCATGTGTTGATGAAACGAGAGGAGCGATTGCGTTCGTATTGGTTACTTATTAAACTCTTTGTTGATATCGGAATAGTTACAGGAAAAAGAAGCTGAAAGGATCGTCAAGATAATGGAGACCCAATAATAATGAGAGAAAGCTAAGAGAATCAGATTTGGAGTGTTGTGACTTGAGAGATATGAAGGGGATATATATATATATATATATATATATATATATATATATATATATATATATATATATATATATATATATATATATATATATATATATAAACTTGGACTATATATATATATATATATATATATATATATATATATATATATATATATATATATATATATATATATATATATATATATATATATATATAAACTTGGATATATATATATATATATATATAACTATATATATATATATATATATATATATATATATATATATATATATATATATATATATATATATGAATCATTTTTTACCCCGACCGGGACTCGAACCTAGGATTATGATTACTAAGTCAAGGCGCTACCACCACACCACAGAAGGTTAAAAGGAATCCAACCTTATAGCTTATATCTGCTATACTTAGGAATGAACGCATTCTAACTGAATGCCACTATGTTCATATTACAGATTCCCCAACCTCACTCGTGGCTTCATTTAAGCATTTAATTCAATTCCCAATCTCATTCGGGCCATGAAATAACCAATTAAGCATATTACATATGTGAAAACATGAATCATTTTTTACCCCGACCGGGACTCGAACCTAGGACTTATGATTACTAAGTCAAGGTGCTACCACTACACCACAGAAGGTTAAAAGGATTCCAACCTTATAGCTTATATATATATATATATATATATATATATATATATATATATATATATATATATATATATATATATATATATATATATATATATATATATATATATATATATATATATATATATATATATATACGAATCATTTTTACCCCGACCGGGACTTGAAACCTGTCGGGGTAAAAATTATGCATGTTTTCACATATGTAATGTGCTTATTTGGATATATATATATATATATATATATATATATATATATATATATATATATATATATATATATATACACTTGTTCCATTTTCCCCTTATAAGGTGAGTGGCTGAGTTAAGACAAAATACTCTGACTCTTTGAGATGAGAAAATACAGAGGAGGAGATTCCCAGTCCCCTCGCTCCGCCCCATTCAGTCGACTCCTACGACACGCAGGGGGACATGGAGGAAGTATTCTAGCCCTCTCCCTCAGGGTATATATATATATATATATATATATATATATATATATATATATATATATGCCTTAAGCACTAAAATGTATAGTCCGTTTCATTTATTTTAGGTTCTGTAATATTTTTCTTAACTAATCAACATTTGAGGTTGTGAATTGGCCACCGTGTCTGGGTGGTAGCATATATGACTGATTTGTCAGGTCATTGGTTCCAGACACCCGCCACGATCTGAAGTTAGAAAGAGCACTCGGGGTAACGGCTGAACTCTGCAAAAACCAAAGTCCTTCGTAAGAAGGCGCCATCCTAGCCCTTACTAGAAAAGGGAGTCTGCGACGTAAAACCAGATCATTTAATCTGAGGTACTTAGAGTACTGTTCCAGTCATGACTCTTCAGCCTAAATGGCTACCAAATATTGCATCATAAGGTTGGTCTTTGTATTTATTTCTCAATAAGGTTAATCTCCAGAACACTTCTTTGAAACTTAATTTCATTTATTGAGGCACAGTGGTAGCGTCTGGGGCTGCTAAAATACTGGCCGCAGGTTCGATCCTGACCCAGGGTCGGGTGAACTTTCACAGTCTCATGTTGATACCAACCGATTAAATTGGGCAGTTACTTGGGGGGTTGATGATTTCCTATTGATCTACCTGATTACTGCTTTTAAAGTTATTGTGTCCACGTGAATGTACGAGGGTTTTGGCCCTAGCTGTATGGTAGGTATTTAGTCGGTACATGTGCCAACACATAGCATTATGATCCAATACCAAATAACAAAACTAGTTTGAGGTAGTTATATAAATTTCGTAATATCAAATTGGTAACGAGTATTACAAAAAAAAAGGAACAAAATTTTTTGTTTAATAATTATGTGTACACTTGTCAGGTCTGGTGATTCAGGTGTTAGAGATATGCACCTATTTATACAGTGCATCCGTGTGGAATATATATATATATATATATATATATATATATATATATATATATATATCTATATATATATATATATATATATATATAATATATATATATATTATATATATATATATATATATATATATATATATATATATATATATATATATATATATATATATATATATATATATATATATATATATATATATATATATATATATATATATATATATATATATATATATAGATATATATATATATATATATATATATATATATATATATATATATATATATATATATATATATATAATCAAATAACACATTACCACATGTGAAAACATGAATCATATTTTACCCCGACTGGGACTCAAACCTAGGACACATAACTACTGTGTCAAGGCGCTTCCACCACAGAAGATTAAAAGGGAAACAAACCTTACAGCTTCAACTGCTATACTAGGAATGAGTGCATTCTATCTGAATGCCACTCTGTTCATATTACAGTTTCCCCCAACCTCACTCTGATCATATTATAGTTTCCCCCAACCTCACTTGTGACTTCATTTTCGCATTAATTCAAATCTCAATCTAATAAGGGATCAACAACATCAAATAAGCACATTACCATATTTTACCTCAACTAGGACTCAAACCTAGGACACATAATTACTGTACCAAGGCGCTACCAACTACACCATAGAAGGTTAAAATGGAAACAAACCTTATAGCTTTAACTGTTATGCTAGGATTGAACTCATTCTATCTGAATGCCACTCTGTTCATATTACAGTTTCCCCCAACCTCACTTGTGGCTTTGTTTTCGCATTTAATTCAAATCTCAATCTAATAAGAGATCAACAATAATCAAATAATCACATTACCATATGTGAAAATATGAATTATATTTTACCCCGACTGGGACTCGAACTTAGGACACATAATTCTGGTGCCAAGGTGCTACCAACTACACCACAGAGGGTTAAAAGGGGAAACAAACCATACAGCATTAACTGCTATACTAAGAATGAACGCATTCTATCTAAATGCCACTCTGTTCATATTACTGTGTCCCATAACTGCACTCGTGGCATTTAATTCAAGTTTCAGTCTAATAAGGGATCAACAGTAATCAAATTAGCACATTATCATATGTGAAAACGTGAATAATTTTTCACCCCGACTGGGACTTGAACTTAGGACACATAATTACTCTGCCAAAGTGATACTAACTACCCACTGAAGGTTAAAAGGGGAACAAACCTTACAGCTATAACTGCTATACTAGGAATGAACGCATTCTATCTGAATGCCACTCTGTTCATAGTACAGTTTTCACCAACCTCACTCGTGGCTTCTTTTTCGCATTTAATTCAAATATCAATCTAATAATGGACCAACAATGATCAAATAAGCACATTACCATATGAGAAAACATAAATCATATTTTATGCCTACTAGGACTCGAACCTAGGACACATAATTACTGTGTCAAGGCACTGCCAACTACACCACAGAAGGTTAAAAGGGAAACAAACCTGACAGCTTTAACTGCTATACTGGGAATGAACGCATTCTATCAGAAGGATACTCTTTTCACATTACAGTTTCCCGCAACCTCACTAGTGGCTTCGTTTGCACATTTTTTTCAAATCTCCATCTAATGAGGAATCAACAATAATCAAATAAGCACATTACCAAATATGAAAACAAGAATCATATTTTATCCTGACTGGGACTCGAACCTAGGACACATAATTAATGTGCCAAGGCGCTACCAACTACACCACAGAGGTTTAAATGGAAACAAACCTTTCAGCTTTTTACTGCTATACTAGGAATGAACGCATTCTATCTGAATGCCACTTTGTTCATATTACTGCTTCCCCCAACTTTACTTGTGGCTTTGTTTTTGCATTTAATTCATATCTCAATCTAATAAAGAGATCAACAATAATCAAATAATCACATTACCATATGTGAAAACATGAATTATATTTTACCCCGACTGGGACTCGAACTAGAACACATTATTCTTGTGCCAAGGTGCTACCAACTACACCACAGAAGGTTAAAAGGGAAACAAATAATACAGCTTTAACTGCAATACTAGGAATGAACGCATTCTATCTAAATGCCACTCTGTTCATATTACAGTTTCCCACAACCTCACTCGTGGCTTCGTTTTTGCATTTAATTCAAGTTTCAATCTAATAAGGGATCAACAATAATCAAATAAGCACATTACCTTATGTGAAAACATGAATCATATTTTACCCCGATTGGGACTCAAACCTAGGACACATGACTACTGGAGCAAGGTGCTACCAAGTACACCACAAAAGATTAAAAAAACAAACCTTACAGCTTTAGCTGCTATACTAGGAATTAATGCCACTCTGTTCATATTAAAGTTTTCCCTAACCTATTGTGGCTTAGTTTTTGCATTTAATTCAGTTCTCACTCTAATAAGGGATCAACAGTAATTAATTAAGCACATTACTGTTGGGGTTAGGATGGTTGAGTGTTGTTAAGATTCTGTTTTACTAAGGGGACTCAAAGTACCGAGCTCGGTTAAGAGCTCACAAACAGACAGGACAGATATTTGTACTTGAACACCCCATCTCTTTTACCATTAGTCGGTTAAATGAAACTCAGAATTCAACTTTCTTTTAATTTTGGAAATGCAATGACATTAAAAGAATTGAATTTTCTAATTAAATTTTATGAAATGCTGCCTTGAATCCCAGAGGTGGTGAGCACGATTTCGTTTCCCGGCACCACGGACGTATGCCAAGACTTTGGTCTCAACTTGACGATTACCTCTGTCACACAGGCAAAGTAGAATACAGGACACTGCAATTTCAGAAACAGAAATGACACACTGTTTATAATGGGAAACTGAAAGCATGAGCACACATATAATGAGTTTCCAATGTCATTCTACTGGATGAAAATATATTGGTTATTCACAGCTGACCAGAAATATTTATGCTACCATAATAGCATACAAAACCATTAATTCTTTACTGGTTTTAAAGGAAAACAATTTATTCAAAATAAATGAAGAATAAGCAAGACAAATACAGTACTGTATGTATTCCTTAAATTGTGGGCAACCACAAAAGTTGCAATGCTTATTACTGATTTACAATTAATATGGTAAAACACTCTATTTAGGATAAAGGAAGAATCTATGAGATAAATACAGTATTCATTCACTTTTGGTTATCAAGAACTGTTTGCAATAAAAAATAAGGGTGCAAAACCACCTTTTGAGGTATTTGCAACTTATAACTCTAAACACTTTATCCCCAACATATGAAGAATTAGCAAGATAGATACAGTATGCATTCATTAAATTGTGGTTAACAGGAAATATTTGCAAAGCCAACAGGGTAAAATTACCTTTCAATTATTTGCAGTTTATAGCATAAAACGCTTTAGCTAAATGATTAATTATTTGCAGTTTATATAGCAAATAGCTTTATTGACGAGTTTTTGACGTAAAACACTTTATTTACGATGATAGAAAGAGGTGAAATGAAATTAGAATTTATTAGGAAAAGGGATAGATTTTTACGGGCTCATAACCAGTCTTCAGAGGATGAGATTTTCGTTTATCACATTCAATGAAAAGAAACTTCTTAGCAATGTATATCAGCTGTAATTTCCAGGTTAAGGAATTAACTTTGGCAAGTGAGATTCCAGTCAGGTAATCTACAAAATTTCGTTTGTATGGGAATGGAATCTGAGAATAAAATTCGTAAGATTTAGCCAGTAACGAATGTAACTAATTCTTGAAAAACCAATTTGCTTGACCCACGAGCTTTACCATACACTATCCCTCACCTTGTTGTGCCAGATGAATTCCTGTGAAGATGCCACGTCAATAAGGTTTGAAATAAACTTAGACTGCTCAGGCGAGATGTTGCCTCTGGGCAGTCTCGGCACCAAAAGAGGACGCCTCATTGTCCCTCCTGGTGAGTTCATCTGTAGGATACATTTCTAGAGCAGTAACTGGCTCTGATATCATTTAAGGACTATTTTAGTGGTGGTCCCTGGCAGGCAATTATAGCAGAGATGCAAGGGAGAGACAGTATTTTTAGGTGCAACAAGTGGAAGCAAATAAAATAAAACGAGAATAATAATGAAAAGTTAGGTTACTGGTAAACAATCTCCAGAACGTTCTTTGCTCGTAGGAGACGGAAAATAGGAGCAGCCTTTATATCGGGACTATACTTCTACACGTACAAGAAGAGTAAATAAGGTATATTTAAAAGTAGCTATAACCTAAAATATAAATTGCAAATAATCATAATCTGCAAAAGTCAAGAAGTGGGAATTATTTTTTTTGTTAGAAATATGACAGTTAAGTTACTAAATTACTTAATAAGGCATCTAACAGCCTCTGGTGACTTTGAGCGAAACACTCTCACAATTACCATATGTAAAAACATGAATCATATTTAACTTCGACTTTGACTAGAACCTTGGGCACATAATTACGTGCCAAGGCGCTGCCAACTATGCCATAGAAGGTTAAAAGGGAAACAAACCTTACAGCTTAAACTGCTATACTACTTTCCCCAACCTCACTTGTGGCTTCATTTTCACATTTAATTCAAATCTCAATCTAGTAAGGGATCAACAATAATCAAATAAGCACATTACCATATGTGAAAACAGAATAATATTTTATCCCGACTTGACTCGAACCTAGGACACATAATGACTGTGTCAAGGTGCAACCAACTATATATATATATATATATATATATATATATATATATATATATATATATATATATATATATATATATATATATATATATATATATATATATATATATATATATATATATATATATATATATATATTATATATATATATATATATATATATATATATATATATATATATATATACACACACCTTGTTCCTTTTTTCCTCGTTTTTTTACCAGCAAAATTGCAATAACGCCCCTAAGAAATAATAGTAAAAAAATTCAAAATTCGCGAATAACGCCCATGCAAAAAAATTCCAAAAAAAAAAAAAATCATCCTACTCCTCTTCTACTGCATAATGCGATCGGATATTATGAAGAAAATTGAAAAAAGCATTAAGAACAAACAGCAAACATATTTTCAGTATAATATCGTCAGGGAAATAACGTGTGAGGGTGCATGAGCTGATATGGAAGTGTGACAAAACGTATCCATCCTCATCCTCACCACCACCGTCATTGTTGCCAGAATAGATGAATGAGAGAAATGATATATATAAAAAATATGCATGTAAGCTGGTAAGTTATTTCAAGTATCTTAATGATGAAGTACATTTTTATTTAAATTACAGTATATACTACCATCTTGTAAGATATATATCTTAAAATGTACCATACATTTGAAAATAAAAACATCCGCTTTATCTGGCAACCCTGGCCACCATGCATGTCCCAGTGTAAGCCTGTTGCCAACAGCATAATAGAGTGAATTAATTTGTTTACTGTACAGTAAATCTGTATATCTTATACTGTACACTATTTGCATGTTAATATAAGTAACTACGGGTCTTTCTGCTTTGTTATGTACTTATAAAATATGTTTTACTTATCTTATATCTTTGGTATAGTGTGTCTGGCAACCATGCATATCCCAGTGTAAGCCTGTTGCCAACGGCATAATAGAGTGCAGTAATTTGTTTACTGTACAGTAAATCCGTATATCTTTTATACTGTACGCTATTTGCATGTTAATACAAATAACTACAGGTCTTTGTGCTTTGTTATGTACTTATAAAATATGTTTTACTTATCTTATATCTTTGGTATAGTGTGTCTATGGACGGTTGTGTAATGAGCTATGCCCTTGATCATTGTTTCCTATGGAAAATGACTCGTTTTTTCACGCGATTTTCCATTTACCTGTGACTTCTGAGAACCTATCTCCGCGTTATTCTGAGAACTACGTTATATATATACAGTTATCCCTCGTTTATCGCGGGGGTTAGGTTCCGGGACCGACCGCGATAGGTGAATATCCGCACAGTAGGATCACCCTATATGTACATAGGTATTTTACATTTATTTTTACGTTTATTGTATAAACTCTCCCTGTACTGTTAACAAACCACCCTTTACTTCATAAATAACAGCATGCAAGCATAAATTTATATGAAAGTGATTGATAAACTTACTGTGAATGAGGTGGTAATGACATGACATACTCATGTACATAGGTAGTTACAATTATTTTTACGTTTACTGTATAAACACTCCCTGCACTGTTAAAAACCACCCTATATTTTATAAATAACAGCATGCAACGTAAATTTATATGAACATGATAGGTAAACTTACCGTGAATGAGGTGGTAATGATGTTTGTAGACTCCAGAAGAAATTATTCCGCAGCCAGTAACAGCTTTACGGCTGCTTTTTGCGAATGAAGAACATGGTAATGGGGAGTTGCTGTCGCTGTTTCTTCCTTTGTTGGAAGATGGTCTTGTAAGGAATCATGGCATCGTCAAGAAGATTGCAGAAGGTCACCGAACGAACCATATTATCGTCATGTACCTGGGAGAGTTGTTGAACTGCTTTCACATATTCATACATGGCTGCCAAACGTTCGAGTGTAAGGCCAGGTTCTTAAATTTCTTCGTGCGTTTCTTAAAGTTCTTCTTTTTCCTCTTCTTCGCTCGCTGATTTTGTAATTTCTTCCAAGTCTTCATCAGTCAAAGGCTGCGAGTGGCAGTCATTCAGTTCATTCACATCTTCAGGAGTCATATCTTTAAAGCCTTCTCCTCCTAGCAATGCAGCCAACTTCACAGCTTTCGCAACTGCCGAGTTATGGACTTTGTCAGGAGCAAATCCCTTGTAGTCGTGGATGACTTCGGGCCACAACTGCTTCCAGCTGGCATTGATTGTGGCCGGCTTCATGTCTTTAATTGCATTCTGAATATTTTGAAGGCATGTAGCAATCGTGTAATTATGCCAGTACGTTTTCATTGAGAATTATTTTTCCGAATCCATGGATTCAACCAGGTTCGCTAGGGCATTTCGTGTGTAGAGGGCCTTGAACGCACGAATAACGCCTTAATCCATAGCTGAATCAGTGACGTCGTATTTGGTGGCAGGAACTCTACTTGAACACCGTTATATTCGAGATTAGTTGCGTGGCCACCAGCATTATCCATCAAAAGAAGGACTTTAAATTCAAGGCCTTTTTCCGCAAGATCAATTTTGACCCGAGGGATAAAGCATTGGTGAAACCAGTCCGATGTGAGGCTTTTTGTGATCCAGGCCTTAGGGTTATGCATCCAATACACTGGCAGCAGATTTTTTATTTTATTCTTCAAAGCTCTAGGGTTCTTTGACTTGTAGATAAACCCGGGCTTTAACATGAAGCCCGCAGCATTTCCGCACATATTGAGGGTAATGCGATCTTTGTGCACTTTAAATCCTGGGGCTTTAGCTTCTTCCTTGAAGAGAAAAGTGCGAGACGGTATTCTCTTTAAAAAAAAAAAGTCTCATCCATGTTGAAGACTTGCTCAGGAGCATATTCCCCTTCGGCGATAATTTTCTTGAAGTTGTTGTTCACGTAATCTTCTGCTGCAGCTTTATCTGCAGAGGCAGCTTCGCCATAAACCGAAACGCTTTTTAGGCCATAGCGATTTTTAAATTTGGCGAACCATTCCTTGCTTGCCACGAACGATTGTATCCTCGGTGGAGAATCGCTGGAGGGTCCTGGTTGTGGGTCGTCGATATCTTCTTTCCCCTTCTCCTCTCCACGGTCGCCACTGTCGTCATCGGGTTCGTTTGCAGCGAATGTCTCGTACAGCTTCTTCGCCTTTGTTTGTATGATATTGTTGTCTATGCTGATGTTCTTCTTTCTGCAATCAGCAATCCACAAGGCCAAAGCAGATTTCATCCGCACTATTATCTTATTGCGGGATGTTACGACCCTCTTCGCTGATTTATTAAAAGAAATAGTCGCCGTTTTCATGATATTTGCCTCGTCCTTTTTGATGTAGTGAACAGTAGATTCATTGAGGCCAAAATAGCGGCCAACAGCCACAAACCTTTTTCCTTCTTTCAGCATATCTAACAGTTTCACCTTACCCGTTATGGTTAACATCTTCCTTTGCCGCTTAGGCTCACTACCAGAAGCCTTAGAAAATGAAGGATGCTTGGGAGGCATTGCAGAGGTTGAAATACGTGAGTAAAAAAATCACAAGCAAAACGTATTAATAAGCACAACGTGAACGGCTCACACGTGAGTTAGACTGAACGAGTGAGGCAAGACAATGGAAGATGGTGTGAGAACCAAACTTCAGTCAAAAAGCCAATTAGAACCCATGATACAGAATATACAGAAAAACAATTCTGTGATTCATCGTCTCCCACCCTTTCATCCAATAGCATTTCATGAACTATCTCACTTTGGTGCGAGCCTTTGCGTTTTCCAAGATGTCAATACATCGTACGCTATCAGACAGTATTTTACATGGTGCAATACTGTGAGTTATATGTTTAGATTTATGTTTTTTACTATTTATTACTGTTTTATTACTCTTAGGCTAGGAAATACTTGTTTTATCTATAAAATAATGAAAATTTCAATATGTACTAGCTCACGTAGGTGCAACCCTTTTCGTTTTCCGAAACGCTGATACCGGTATCATATTTTACATGGTGCAATACTGTTAGTATTTATGTTTTTTACTATTTTTTGCTGTTTTATTATTCCTAGGCTAAGAAATACGTTTTTTTATCAATAAAATCATGAAACTACTGGAAATTTTAATATATGCTAGCTCACGTAGGTGCGACCCTTTGCGTTTTCCGAAACGCTGATACCGGTATCGTATTTTACATGGTGCAGAGTTACATGTTCAAATTTATGTTTTTTTTTTTACTATTTTTACTGTTTTATTATTTGTAGGCTGGGAAATACATTTTATTTATCAATAAAATAATAAAAAAAAAAATTCAATAAAATAATGAAAATACTGAAAAATTTTATTTCTTAATATTTTAATATTTTTGCATATACCCAGGAATAAAAAAACGCCCAAAAAAACCGCGATACAGTGAATCCGCAATAGGCGAACCGCGATATAGCGAGGGAACACTATATATATATATATATATATATATATATATATATATATTATATATATATATATATATATATATATATATATATATATATATATATATATATATATATATATATATATATATATATTTACAGTAATCCCTCGTTTATCGCGGGGGTTCGGTTCCGGGACCGGTCGCGATAGGTGAATTTCCACGAAGTAGGAACACCTAAAAATTTTTTTTTTTTTTTTTTTTTTTTTTTTTTTAATGATTATGACACCAGGGCAGCCCAACAATGATAAAATAAAACAGCCTTTATCAGGCTCTAAAGAGAAACAGAGATGGAGAGTGTAATGACCTGTCAGATGTGAAGGGATTATAAAAGATGTGTAATGAATATCCAGCTCTCTGCTGGGTTTTAATGTACCTCTGCATTACTTTCATGATGTCTATTCCAAAAATTCTCCTTAGATATTTTTATTATTATTATCATTATTATTATTCTTATTATTTTGATTATTATTATCATTATTATTATTTTTAACAATAATTTTCCTTTAATGATGATTGTGGAGATTATTATTTTTATTATTATTAATATTATTATAAATATCATTATTATTACGAATTTGTAATTAAACCATTATTTTTACAATAAATAATGTAGTTTTGGTTGAATGAACAAGAGTTAATTAAAGATTCTCTCTCTCTCTCTCTCTCTCTCTCTCTCTCTCTCTCTCTCTCTCTCTCTCTCTCTCTCTCTCTCTCTCTCTCTCTCTCTCTCTCTCTCTCTCTCTCTCTCTCTCTCTCTCTCTCTCTCTCTCTCTCTCTCTCTCTCTCTCTCTCTCTCTCTCTCTCTCTCTCTCTCTCTCTCTCTCTCTCCAACATTCTATTCTACCCAACCCCCCACACTCTCTTTGTCCCAGCCAACTAGGGAGGGACACTGTACACAGTTATTAAAGTAAATAAACCAACAGATGTATAAACAATGATGAGCCCTTAATATTATAATAATAATAATAATAATAATAATAATAATATTAATAAGATCTAAGGAGAATTATTGGAATAGACATCATGAAAGTAATGCAGAGGTATATTAAAACCCAGCAGAGAGCTGGATATTCATTACACATCTTTTATAATCCCTTCACATCTGACAGGTCATTACACTCTCCATCTCTGTTTCTCTTGACAACCTGATAAAGGCTGTTTTATTTTACCATTTTTTCGCCCTTCCTGGTGTCACAATAATTTTTTTTATTTATTTATTTTTTATTTTTTTTATTTAAAAAAAAAAAATCCGCAATACAGTGAATCCGTGATAGGTGAACCGCAAAATAGCGAGGGATTACTGTATATATATACAGTGATCCCTCGCTATATCGCGTTTCTTGGGTCACGTGTTCACTGTACCACGGTTTTTTGGGGGGCAAATTATTATTTTTATCTTTTGTGTATACGCAAAAATATTAAAATATTGAAAACATAAAAATTTTCAGTATTTTCATTTTTTTATTGAAAAAACAAATTTCATTATTTAATTGATAAAAAATGTAAAGGGTGTTTTTTAACAGAGCAGGGAGGGTTTATACAGTACGTAAATGTAAAAATAATTGTGAAATACCTATATACATGAGTATGTCACGTCATCATCGCCTCATTCACAGTAACTTTTCCTATCACTTTCATAAAAATTTACGTTGCATGCTGTTATTTATAAAGTAAAGGGTGTTTTTTTAACAGTTCAGGGAGGGTTTATACAGTACGTAAATGTAAAAATAATTGTAAAATACCTATGCATGGGAGTATGTCACGTCATCATCACCTCATTCACGGTAAGTTTTCCTATCACTTTCATATAAATTTACGTTGCTTGCTGTTATTTATAAAGTAAAGGGTGTGTTTTTAACAGTCCAGGGAAGGTTTATACAGTACGTAAGCGTAAACATAATTGTAAAATACCTATGTACATGAGTATGTCATGTCATCATCACCTCATTCATGGTAAGTTTTCCTATCGCTTTCATATAAATTTACGTTGCATGCTGTTATTTATAAAGTAAAGGGTGTTTTTTTAACAGTGCAGGGAGGGTTTATACAGTACATAAACGTAAACATAATTGTAAAATACCTATGTACATGAGTATGTCATGTCATCATCACCTCATTCATGGTAAGTTTTCATATCACTTTCATAAAAATTTTCGCTGCTTGCTGTTATTTATAAAGTAAAGGGTGTTTTTTTAACAGTGCAGGGAGGGTTTATACAGTACGTAGACGTAAAAATAATTGTAAAATACCTATGTACATGAGTATGTCATGTAATTACCACTTCATTCACCGAAATTTTATCTATCACTTTCATATAGATTTACGTTGCATGCTGTTATTTATGAAGTAAAGGGTGGTTTGTTAACAGTACAGGGAGGGTTTATACAGTGTAAATGTAAAAATAAATTAAAATATCTATGTACATATAGGCTGATCCTACTTCGCGATTTTCCTGTTTCGCGCTGGGTCCCGGAACCGAACCATCGCGATAATGGAAGGAACACTGTATATATATGTAATGTGCTTATCTGGTTATATATATATATATATATATATATATATATATATATATATATATATATATATATATATATATATATATATATATATATATATATATATATATATATATATATATATATATATAATATATATATATATATATATATATATATATATATATATATATATATATATATATATATATATATATATATATATATATATATATATATATATATATATATATATATATATATATATATATATATGTGTGTGTGTGGTATTTAGTAGTCATGCTTATGGTATTCCACTGTCGTATTTTGTAGGCGTGTATACAGGGCGTCCACAAAGTCTGGGTACAAAGGAAATTTCACTATTTTATTTATTTATGTTATTTTTCCTGTCCAGATCGAATGATGGCTCTGTCTAAAGAAGAACGTATCGAGTTGGTACTCATAAGTGGACGAGAAGGATGGTCTTATCGCAAAATTGCAGAATTTAACCTACAACACCCTCATAGGCAACCTATTTATTTTACTGCCGTCGGGAAATTGATCAAGAAAGTTAAAGAAACAGGCAGTGTCTTGGACAAACCTCGTTCCGGAAGAGCAAGGACTTCAGACGAAATGAAAATGACTGTCATGGCCAAGGTTTATGCTAGCCCAAGAAAATCACTTCGCCGGACATCCACGGAGTTGGGTATTCCAAGGTCAACCATCCACAAAATCCTGATAGAGGAGAAGTTTCATCGGTACAAGTTACAGATATTGCTTCACTTAAATGAAGACGACCCCGATAGACGAATGCAGATGTGTGAATGGTTTTCAAGTAAATTGGATGATAATATAAAATTTACTAAAGACTTTGTGTTGTTCAGTGATGAAGCTACGTTTTTTGTAAATGATGAAGTCAACAAACAGAATCTTCGATATTGGTCTCAAGGTATTCCACATTGGATGGATCCATCCAAACAGCAGGGCAGTCAAAAGTTAATGGTGTGGTTTGGTTTGTGGAAAGCTCATGTGCTAGTACCCTTCTTTTTTGATGAAAATGTAACGGGTGTGACTTATCTAAATATGTTGAGAGGCAAATTACTTCTCCTCTATCAGGATTTTGTAGATGGTTGACCTTGGAATACCCAACTCCATGGATGTCCGGCGAAGTGATTTCCTTGGGCTAGCATAAACCTTGGCCATGACAGTCATTTTCATTTCGTCTGAAGTCCTTGGTCGTCCGGAATGAGGTTTGTCCAAGACACTGCCTGTTTCTTTAAATTTCTTGATTAATTTCCTGACGGCAGTAAAATAAATAGGTTGCCTATGAGGGTGTCGTAGGTTAAATTCTTCTGCAATTTTGAGATAAGACCATCTTTCTCGTCCACTTAAGAGTACCAACTCGATTCGTTCTTCTTTAGACAGAGCCTTCATTCGATCTGAACAGGAAAAATAACATAAATAAATAAAATAGTGAAATTTCCTATGTACCCAGACTTTGAGGACACCCTGTATATATATATATATATATATATATATATATATATATATATATATATATATATATATATATATATATATATATATATATATATATATATATATATATATATATATATATACCTAGTTCTCAGAATAACGCCTAGATAGGTTCTCAGAAGTGTCGGGTAAATGGAAAATCGTGTGAAAAAACGAGTTATTTTCCATAGGAAACAATGATAAAGGGCATAGATACGTTCCAAGCCTTACATAGACACACCATGCCAAAGATATAAGATAAGTAAAAAACATATTTTATTACTACATAGCAAAGCAGAAAGCCCTGTATCTATTTTTAAGAGTAAACAAAAGATATTCATATTCACTTTACAGCTAGAAATTAACATACATTACTATACTTTATTATGCAGTGGGCAACAGTTATACAGTACACTGGGACATGCATGGTGGCAGTGAGCAAGTAACTTATGTGGTAGAAGAGGAGGAGGATGCAGGAGAACGAATCTCTA
>JAXCGZ010016041.1:20000-33425 GCA_037179515.1 Halocaridina rubra | reverse complement strand
TGTTAAGAATTTATCAAACTTCAACAGCACACACAATGGGAATACCCTATGTAAGGACTAAAAAATGCCATAATGTGCTACTACTACTACTAATACTACTTCTACTGCTACTACTGCTACTTCTCTTCTTGCTATAAATGACATAAATATAGCTGTTACTTTAAATACTTGTTGAGAATTTGTTGTCAAACTTCAAGAGAACATGTTTTGCGAATTCCCATTGCCAGGACTAGAAAAGAGTTGTAATGCAATCTGAAATGCAAACATTCGAAACAGCTCATTCCCTGAGCTGTACAATCACTTAAAATGTTGACTCTCAGGACAGCGAGATGGGGGGAGGAATAACCTCTGTTAACATTCAAAAGTACACATATTGTACGACAGCACATTTTAATGTACATTCAGCCGAGATGATTTCAAATATAGAGGAGAAGCTTATTTTAAATGTCTCTAAAATGTTACTGAAAGGCTATTGTTTTTCTTCATAAAACTGTTTTAAAAGGGTTTTAAAATGTTATTTAAATGGTTTAGTTTTATGAAGGGTTTCTATATATTTTTTCAAAGGATTTAAGATTTTTAAAGCTTTTTATAAAACAGTATTTGAAAGGTTTATAACACTAGATTTCCGAGGGTTTAATATATATATATATATATATATATATATATATATATATATATATATATATATATATATATATATATTCAAGGGTTACTGAAACTTCATATTATAAACCAAAGAAATTGTTATGGGCTTAAAACGTTCAGAGCACAGCGAATCAGAAGCTGGCTAGCACACATGAGGTCCCAACTTCGTTTCAACGTTTCTTCACCAATGCCATTATGTAGTAATGAGGAGAGGCTAGCAGTGTCCCTTGTGAGGCAGGTAGTCCCTATCAACGTGACCAGTTCGGGCAGAACAGTAAGATGCGTGGAGTCAAATGATGGAATGGCAGCTCCCCGAGCTTGGGATTCGATAACAGTAAAAATGACTATTATAAAGCTCTCATAGTATATAAAACAAACTTTGCATTGCATGAATGTGGCTAAACTGAACAAAAACAAGATGTCCTGGAGCTCTTCACACACACACACACACACACATATTATTATTTTATTTTATTTTATTAATTTATTGCGCCAAGGCGTCAGACATTACATGAATTCATACAAATAATGCTTCAAATGGACACACACATATTGAGAGAGAGAGAGAGAGAGAGAGAGAGAGAGAGAGAGAGAGAGAGAGAGAGAGAGAGAGAGAGAGAGAGAGAGAGAGAGGAGAGAGAGAGAGAGAAGAGATATTTAGGTAAGAAGAGAAGATATTTACTTCATTACTTTTGGTTTGAAAGTTGTAACTAATACTAATATAAACGAAAGAGTCTATTATTATTATTAGTACAATACAACGCTACCATTGTTGCCGTTACTGCTATCACATATACTTCTTATATATGATTGTGACACAGGATGGGCGAAAAAAAAAATCTGCTCTCATCGGGCCTGAACACGTAGAAAACAAAAAGTAAAGAGAAACAAATGGGGAGTGTTGTGACTTGTCGGATGTGAACGGATAATAAAAGATGTGTAACGAATATTCGGTGTTGATATAGGCATAGAAAAATAATGTTGATGCAAATACTGCTGAAATTATTAAATCTGCAATTCAAGTAATAAAACAACATAATCAAAAGATAGCCTACTACTGCTACAGATACTACTACTACTAATAATAATAATAATAATAATAATAATGCAATTTTCAACGTTACGTCACTTAATCTTACGGAATATGGCGCTCCAACCTTGTACAATAATAATCGTTCAGCTGACCCAGATATACATTCAACACACGCCTCCATGATTTCTCAAAATAGAAAGGTGAAGGCAATAACAAATCTTCTAAAAATAAAAATAAAAATATAAAAAATCTCAACACTTGTCACATGGGAGCCAATAATAAAAACAAGAAAAGGAAGAATGTTTTTCTTTTTCTTTTATGCGCTTCCGACACCATTTACGTCTCTAGTTATGCCTAAATACGACGCTATCTCTATGGGCGCATTCTATTCGTGTCTTAATAATCCGCTTAAAACACATATTCAGGAAAACGAAAATACATCGGCTGGTGGCCAAAGAGAATTTGCTATTTAGAGAAATAACCCGGGAACGAGCTTCAAATGAAGATCCCCGTCCCTAGATATACATTCAAAGTCCATCAAGGTTGTGTTGTGAAATAATCTCTCTCTCTCTCTCTCAGAGAGAGAGAGAATTTGAAATAGCCATATCATGTACAGACTGATGTAGTCTCCATGGCAAAATGCTAGCATCTGCGACTCTGAGGCGGCAGGTCGAGGGTTTGCGCCCCGTCACGGACTGAGGTTAATAAGGACTTACACTCAGGGTAACGATTACATCTGCCAAAACAAGTCCTTCGTAAGAAGGCAACCGTCCTAGCCCTTAGTAGAAAAGGGAGTTCGTGACGTAAAACCGAATCCATTATATGTATGTACAGATTGGGCTTAAATTTCCTTTACACATAAATCTATCTATCTATCTATCTATCTATCTATCTATATATATATATATATATATATATATATATATATATATATATATATATATATATATATATATATATATATATATATATATATATATTAGCAGTTTGGCCATGGCACAAGCTGCCCAGGGAAATACAACGACTGAGAGTATTACGGATTCAACTAGGACTGGTTCAGACAGCTCCGGGTTGAGTCCTCCTTCAGGAACGATTTTCTTTATGCCTACATCCACACTGTATATTCTGGCGTATTTGTTACACATCTCTTACTATCCCATTACATTTGACAAGTCACAACACTCCCCATATCTGCTTCCTTTTTCTCTCTCTTTCCTCATTTTTTAAATATTTATGGTGCTAAAACTCTCAGGGGATCTTGTTGACTCCACTCTTGGTGTGAGGGTAAACACGCTTGCTCGTAGTAATGGTTCTGCCGTTAACCTTGCACCTCTTGATAGATTTGCTTCTTTCACTCTTCACCTTTCTAACATTCGTGGCCTGAATTCTAATTTTTCATCTGTGGAACGGCACTTAGTGCATCCCTCCCTAACCTCCTCCTTCTCTCTGAAACCCAGCTGTCTAGCCATACTTTTACTGACCCATTCCAAATCTCTCACTGAAACCTGTATTCTCGTTTCCATTCCAGAGGTGGGGTCTGTGCTTACTGAAACCCTAACAGTCCTATTGCAAGGCTCATGGACCTTGACTATCCTGACTTTGATATTCTCTGGCTGAAAATTTATCTCTCCACTAATACTGTATTCCATTGCTTCTTTTACTGTCCTCAATATTCCACTGACTTCGTGTCCTCTGAATATCTCTCCTCTTACCATGAGTCCTTGCTATCTTCTCACCCACAGGCTGAAAATCTCTCTATTGGGGGTTTCAGTGTGCACCACAGTTAGTGGCTTAATTCTTCTCTGACAGAGGCGGGAGGAAGTGAGGCCCTTGCTTTCTCTATCGCTCATGATCGGGATAAGATTATCAAACATCCTACTCGCGTTCCTGATTGACGCGAATATGCTGCCAATATTCTTGACCTATTTTTTACTTCTAATCCTTCAAACTATTCATATTCTGTGCTTTCCCATCTCGGTAACTCTGACCACTCTGTGATCTCATTCTTTTCCATTTTCGCTCTCCTCCATCAATTCCTCCTACTCAGCGCTGCCTTTGGTTCCTTGAGTGTTTCCAACAAGAAGATTTGCATAACTTCCTCTTTGTCTTCCCATGAGATGATTAATGCTTTCAGTCCCACAACCATGATCAGGTAGCCCTAAAAGTTGCCGAGATCATAACCTCAAGATTGGAAGCGTTCATCCCTCCTCTAAGATAAGTTTTTCTTCACCCAATCCTTAGTTTGACCGTGCCTGCTCCATGACTAATCAGGCCAGGGATTGGGCACACCAGCTGTGTCAATCCTCTCCTTCTGATTTAACTCACTCTGCTTTTATTACAGCTAGGAATCGCTGTACTGCTCAGATTCGAATGTCTAAAGTTTCCTTTAAAAGAAGGAAAGTTGATGAAATTAACTCCTCTCTCACTGATGTTTCTGGCCCTTAGCCAAACACCTCTCCATAAACCTCTGTAACTCAAGCTTTCCTCCTCTCAATCATTCTGATGGTTCTATAGCTTGCTCTTCCAATGACGAAGCCACTCTATTTGGCTCCAATTTTTCTGCCAACCCTTTCATAAACGATAGCAGTGCAGCTGTCCTTCATTCTTTACCTCTCTCTAACCCTATACCCTCCCTAATCCTTTCTTCACGCAAAGTTCATAAGGTTCTTCACACGCTAAAGACAAACTAACCATCTTGTCCCGATGGCATACCTACAAGGTTCCTTAAGAAGTTTGCAAATGAAGTGGCTCCTGTGCTTTGCAGTCTTTTTTGCCTCATTCTCTCAACCACTATTTATCCTTCATTTTGGAAGCATGCTCTAGTGCAACCTGTTCCTAAGAAGGGTGACTGCTCTATTCCTTCAAACTACCGACCTATTGCCCAAACCTCATCTATCGCTAAAGTTTTCAAAACTTTCCTCAATTCTTACTTCTTGAAACGTCTTGAATCTAACTCGCTTATCAGTACGGCTTCCACATGGTAAGATCCACTGGTAACCTCCTGTCCTATCCTACTTATATAAGATCATCTTCTCTGGAGAACTATGGGGAATCCTTTGTCGTTGCACCTGATATCTCTAAAGATTTTGACAGAGTCTAGCACAAGGCTGTGTTGACTAAACTCCCTGCTTATGGCTTTACCCCTTCTCTCTGTTTTCTGACTTCCAGTTTTCTTTCTGACCATTTTATATCTGTGGTTGTTGACAGTGCAACATCTAGCCCATTCCCTGTTACCAGTAGTGTTGCACAGGGCTTCTTTCACCTACTCTGTTCCTTCTCTTCATCAACGATCTTCTTCAGTCCCCATCCTCCTCTATTCTTCAAGCCTTTGCCAACGATTCTACCAGTCACTATTCCTTTGCCATTTCTTCACAACTTTCACCTGCTACTCGTAATCAATCTTGTATCAAACAAACAAACTTTATTTCCATTTCATTATACAATGGGTATTCGTCAGCCGGGGCAAGCCCCAACCCCCCACTGTGGTGTCCAAACACAGCAGTTCCTGCCAGTAAACAGCTTAAACTCTCGGTCTTGGACGGGAACCGATCTTTCGACCTCGCGAGTGCAAAGCCAGCGCGTTACCACTGTACTTTCTTCTACTCTCATTTCCAATTTGCAGGGGGTATCTGAGTGGGGCACCCAAAATTTAGTTAAATTTAATGCCTCAACGTCACAGTTTCAGGTTATCTCTGTATCATCTTTTCCTCCTGATATTCCTATTATCTTCAAAACTAACGTAATTTACCCTCTTAATTCTATTAACATATTAGGATTCCAGATAGCCTCTATCTTGTCTTGGAGGAAACACAAATCCAAATATCAAAATCTGCATCCACAAAATTGGGGGTTCTATTTCATTTTCGTCATTACTTTTGTCGTAAGGAAAGTTGTTATGATTTTAGGCTTCTCACATAGACACCAAGAGCCACTAGAGGGCAGAGTGCTTAACCTAAAAAACCCCCCACTAGGGAGTTGAGCGCATACACAGCGCGTCAGTTAGGAGTTAGACCTTGCTGTGGGCAGAACTACAATCTATACAGAAGTGCCCCCTAAGGGGGCGGGGAACTGTGAGGTGTGTTAGTGGGGAGCTTTGAGGTGTAGCATAACTTATCTCTAATAAACCCATTTAAATGAACAATGTATATCTATCACCGACCACGCTATCCACAATTAAAATGAAAAATACAACTGGAATGTCATGCCGGCTTTATCATGTGTAGAGAAGGACAACACATCACTTTTCCTCTTTGCAGTTACTCAAAATCTATAAAGGTCATATCTATCCTTGCTTATAATACTGCTTGCACATCTGGGGTGCTTCTACATATACTAATCTCCTTGACAGGGTTGAATCTAAGGTAGTTAAACTCATTTCTAACCCTTCTCTTACTTTTAATCTGAAGTCTCTTTCTCTTTGCCGTAAGATATCATCCCTTTTTCTTTTCTATTGCTACTACTTCCATCGTTGCTCTGATGAGCCGCATAACACTTGCCAAGCGGCCTCGTCTCACAGGTACCATGTGGAGATTTATAGCTTGCGGATTGGCCAGTGCAGCAACTGCTTCTTTCCATTTAAATTCAGACTCTGGAACTCTCTTCCTCCTTCTGTCTTTCCTAATTCTTATAAACTATCTTCTTTCAAAAAACAAATCTATCGTCATCTCAGGGCCAAATCCTGCCATATCTCTAGGTCTCCAGTACTTCGACTATTCTTTTAGTCTGTCCTTTTCCTATTGTGTATCATTACCTCATCTCTATCTTGTAATGAACCATTTACTTTTTCCTCGTCTCAATGTTTTCTTCATGTCCGGCCTTTATTGATGATGGCATTTTTCTTGCCTATCCCAGTGTCACACTTATATATATATATATATATATATATATATATATAATATATATATATATATATATATATATATATATATATATATATGTGTGTGTGTGTGTGTGTGTGATTACCTAATTGTGATTACCCAATTGTGTTTAAGGGAAAGAGCCCAAAGCTCGTATCTTCCCGTCTCCTGATCGGTTCCATTTTGTACTTAGTGATACTTATCATACCTGTCCTTAAAACTATTGATTGAGATAGCATTAACTACCTCCTCGCTTAGCCAATTCCAATTATCAACTACTCTTACACTGAAAAAGTATTTCCTTACATCCTGCAAAGAAGTTTTCTTGCGAAGCTTCTAACTATGACCTCTAGTTTTAGAGCCTGCCATATCAAAATATCGATCCCTATCCACTCTATCATAACCATAAAGGAATTTAAAGACTGTCACCTTATCCCCCCTCAAGCTTCTAGCTTCGAGTGATGGTAAGTCTAATTCCCTCAGCCTCTCATCATAACTGAGATTACGTATTTCTGGCACCAGTTTCGTGGCATGTCTTTGAACTTTTTCAAGCTTAGCTATGTACTTTTTCAAGTGCGGATTCCAAAAGGGGGCTGAATATTCGAGTTTTGGCCTCACATAGGTTACCTAAATATTTCTGAACATTTCCTTGTCCATGTGCCTGAAGGCTACCCTTACATTTGATAAGAAAGCATATGCTGCCCTTACTATGCCATTTATATGTTTCTGGAGACAAATCTGCCAGTATGTTTACTCCTAGATCTCTCTCATTTTCTGTCTCTTGAAGTTGTGTGTGTGTGTGTGTGTGTGTGTGTGTGTGTGTGTGTGTGTGTGTGTGTGTGTGTGTGTGTGTGTGTGTGTGCAAAAGCCATATAAGGGTTAGGTGGGAAGAAAATTCAAAGGGTCTAATTCAAAATCTCTGGCTTTACCACAAATAGTCGATAGAGAACACGGAGGAGGTAGTCTTGCCCCCTTCCGAGGGGATATATATATATATATATATATATATATATATATATATATATATATATATATATATATATATATATATATATATATATATATATGCTCAAATAAACATACATATATATGCTCAAATAAGCATGCAAGTATATGTCAGAACATGAAATCTATTTTTGCCTATGGTCGAGATTAGATCCTAAGACAATCTGTACGCCAAGCGGTTACCACCTGTACACTTAGTGGAACAATTAGCAACTCCCTAACGCAATGCTTATATGTCCTACGCTATAATCCAGGCAGGGAATAAAAATTAGTTATATATATATATATATATATATATATATATATATATATATATATATATATATATGTGTGTGTGTGTGTGTGTGTGTGTGTGTGTGTGTGTGTGTGTTTCTTTTTTTTTTTTTTTTTTGTATCTTAAAGAATATATTCACATAATTTGTAAAAATACCCTTGAACATATTTCGTATTTTGTTTTCAAGATATAATTGAAGAGAGAGAGAGAGAGAGAGAGAGAGAGAGAGAGAGAGAGAGAGAGAGAGAGAGAGAGAGAGAGAGAGAGAGAGAGAGAGAGAAATTAAGTTTCTGAGTGAGGACCTAATAGTAAAGAAAGCTTGATGTCATCTTTAAAGGAGGAACTTATTTGAAAAAAAAATCCGTTTTATGTGTTACAATTATAATAATAATAATAATAAACCTTTATTTCCAAAGTACATTGCGTATTCAAATAAGATACATATACATATATATTCCAGATAGTGTATCATTAAAAATTACAAGTAAAATCTTCCTTTAAGAGTAACTTCTTAAGATTATATTTAAAAGTATACACTGAACCAGCATTTTTTAGTTCTCTGGGAAGCTGATTATATAAATGAGGTCCACGAATGTTTATATCTCTTGAGCCAATATCAGTTTTAGACCTTCGTACTAATAAATCTTCCCCTTGACGGGTAGTTAACCCGGTAACTGAGCTTACTGTAGAAAAATTATACAAGCAATCAGGAAGATTGTTTCTTAGTATA
Source organism: Halocaridina rubra (assembly GCA_037179515.1). NCBI lineage: Eukaryota > Metazoa > Arthropoda > Malacostraca > Decapoda > Atyidae > Halocaridina > Halocaridina rubra. The sequence goes on along the minus strand of JAXCGZ010016041.1, from coordinate 24,882 downwards.
TTAAAAACAAAGGTACATATATCAAAAACATATTTATCTCTAATCTTTATCCATTCTAGATCTTTTAAAACAGGAGAGATGTGCTCGTATTTTCTTACATTGCCAACAGCCACTCGTGCTGCAAAGTTTTGTAACTTTTGTATTCTTTGTAATTGAGTCTTATTTGTACATCCCCAAACTTTGAGACAGTAATTAATTAAACTCATAGCTAAGGACTGGACAATTATTATACGAGTTGATGTTTCAAATGAGTCTTTTACCCTATTTAGATATATTAGAGTACCCATTACTTTTTTATAAATTTCATCTATATGCATTTCAAAATTCATGTAACGGTCAAAATAGACACCTAGGTTCTTTACAGAGTTCATTGGCTTAATGATATTACCGTTAAAATTTATATGAAGATTGTCATCAACTTCTGATAATAATTGTCTGGATCCGATAAGAATAGATTGGGTTTTAGTTTCATTAAGTAACAGACCATTTTTTAGAAAGTAACGTTTAGCCATATACAAAATTTCTTCTGCTCTACGAATAATATTTTCTAAATCATTAATTTCTCCTTCAATTAAGATTTGAGTATCGTCAGCATATTGAATGACATAACAGTTAGGTAAATATTTTACTAGATCGTTTACATATATTAGAAGAAGTATAGGTCCTAGGATCGATCCCTGAGGGACCCCAAACAATACCTTCTTGCGACTTGAAACTACATCTTTTATTCTGACTGACTGGTAGCGGTTTTTTAAATAGTTCTCGAACCAGCTTGGGTCAATGTTCATTTTTTTGCATTTTTCTAATAAAATAGTATGGTGTACACTATCAAAAGCTTTAGAAAGATCGAGTAGTAGTAGCAATGATATTTTCTTATTATCTATATTTTTGTATATTTCATCTGATATTTTCAATAAGGCAGTTTCAGTTGATAATTTTGGCCTGAAACCGTGTTGACTTTTTGCAATAAGTTTATTTTTTTCAAGAAACTCACTTAACTGATTTGCAACAATCTTTTCAAGTATCTTTGATAAAATTGGTAGTAAAGAGATTGGTCTATAGTTAGAGACGTCGTCAGGATTTCCATTTTTAAAACCAGGAATTACATGGGGATTTTTCCATAAATCTGGGTAAATATTGGTAACTATGGAAGTATTGATTATTACCGTCAAATAATATGCTATTACAAATAATGAATCTCTAATAAAACGAAAACAAATTCCATCTGATCCATATGCATTAGAGTCTTTCAGATTTTTTATTACTAAGATTACTGTATTACAATCTACTGTAGTAGGGTTAAAGACATCATTACTTCTATTGAATGCACTATGTTCTTCAAGATTAACATTATTATTATTATTACTACCATCATCACTATTATCATTACCATTACTACCACCATCATTATTATTTACACCATTATCAACATTACTATTATTATTACTACTACCATCATCATTATTATTACCACCATTACTATTATTGATTTCATTTATTATTTCTTTTTTTGTTTTTTCAAAGTTTTTTTTCCCCACTTCAGCGAAAAAATTATTGAACTCTTCTGCTTTAGCACTTACATCTACCTCATCGGGTATAATTGATATGTTACTACTTTTATTACAGTTATTGGAAAGCATGGTTTTAGCAATTTTCCATGTATCAGAGATATTGCCTTTAGCGTTTTGAAATTCATTTTTGTAATACTGTTTCTTACTGTTACTTAATAATGATTTTACTTGTTTCTTTTGCTCTGTAAACTTTTCTCTTAAAGGGATATTATCTCTTTGTAGTTTTACTTCATTTTGTAGTTTGTCTCTTTCTTTCATAATGTTTTTTATGTCATCTGTTATCCAAGGAGCGGGGGGACGAAATATTTCTCTTGTCACGAGTGGTGCACATCGATCTATACATGATGATAAGACACTGGTTAAAATTCTTACTTGTATATTTATATTATCGGTATATAGAATTTCATTTAATTTATGTACTTCATTCATAAGTAAACTACAAAGTAATTCTTGTGAATAATTTCTTAAGCATCTGAATGTTTTAAAGATTGGTTGTCTCTTTGGTTTGCGAATATTTAGGGACGTTACAATTTCCTCGTGGTCTGCTATAGGGCTTGGCATTACGTCACACTTAGTTATCATATGTTTGGAGTTTGTTATTACTAGATCGATTTGGGAAACTGAAGTGGGAGTGATTCTAGTTGGTTTATTTATAATCTGTTCTAGATTTAAATTCTTAATAAGTCTACTCATTTTATTTTCTCTTTTTAGTTGATCATCATTAAAATCGCCATATATAAAAACTGGTTTGTTTTTTAAAATTATCTCCTTAAAAACGTCCAAAATATAGCTAAAAGAGGTTACCGGGGCTTTGGGGTGGCGGTACACGCAGCCTATGATAATAGAAGGAAACTTTTTATGTTGGACAGAGATCCATTTATCTTCCACTCCTTCGTGCTTCTCAGTTTCAAGATTTAGTTCAGTGGCCTTCAAATAATTTTTAACAAATAAACATACACCTCCACCTCTACCACTGTCATAGCGATAAATATTATATGAAGGAATATTAATAAATGCATTATTAATTGACGGATACAGCCATGATTCGCTAATGCAAAGAACATCAATATTTTCTTGTACAAGCATATGTTCAATTTCTAGTATATGGGATAACAGAGATTGTGCATTTATATGTACGACAGATAATCTATCATTATATTTACAAGTAACTTTCACATCGGCAGCAGTAACAGCAACAGCAGGAGACGAGGTATTACCATGTTTCGTTGGGGTGGTATCCATAGTCATAGTTGTAGTTTCGACTGTGTGATTCTGCTGGGAATTCATCATTGTAGTGTGTTCTGGGGTTAGCCCATGGATCCTGGTGTCTGTACCTGCCGTTGGATGTGTAACGCTGGTTTGAGTACGTGCCGTGGTATGATCGGGCCTTCCCAAAGTTTGTATGCCTAGGTGAGTGTCTAGGGTTGTAAGAGCCATCACTCCAGGAGAAGTCTCTTGTGCGTGGACGGCGATAAGAGAGGTTTGTATCGTGTCTCTTTCTGTAGTCTCGCGTATAGAGGATTGTTTCGTTAGCTCTTTGCTGTTTATTTTGGTATGACTGTAGTTTGGGATATTTTGTAGAATACCCAGGTTGTGTCCATTGTTTGCCCCCACGAAATGGCTGGACACTTGTGCCTGTAGGCCATTGATTCAGTTTGTAAGGCACATATTCAAATCCTTTCGATATCGTTATTGCGAAGGAAACCCAGTTTGGTGTGCGAGAAAGCTCCTTAATCAAGACTTCTTCAGAAGGAATGCCTTGATTTGTCAATGTATTACGTATCTCTCTCTCAAAGGGGTTGCCAGGAATGCGAATATATATTTGAGCTGTAACCCTTGCACTTGCATTATTTGGCAACTGTGGCTGTGGGGGAGAGGACTTCGATGGAATGTTTAGAATAGAGATTGCTGCTATTTTGTCTTTTCTGTTTTCTTCATTGTTTTGCAGCCTATTGCTGGGTTGGTTATTTGTGCTGGAAGATGTAATTTGGGTGTCCTGGTTAGTGACAGTTGCTGTGTTGTTAGGAGTAGTGGAGATTGACTCTATATCTTCTTCGCTGTTTTGCAACTCTTTACCAGGTTGGTTGTTTGTGCTGGGAAGAATCTTGTTCTGGTTAGTGCCTGTTGTCGTATTGTTAGGAGTAGTGGGAAAGGACGCTGTTGTCTCATCACTATTTTGTAACCTGTTACTGATTTGATTATTTATGCTAGATGGTGTATTCAGGTTGTCTTGATGACTATCACTTTTATCTGGATCTACCTCTTCTTCACTACCACTGTCACATTCATCACTCAATGCACTGAAGGAATTGTGAGTAGAGACAGAAAACCTAGTTTGCAAAACCTGAGGGTTGTTGATAGAAGGGACATCATCGTGAATGCCTTCCTAATGCTAACATTCGTTGTCGGGCTTATCGGTTCTAGACTGGTTCATTGAGCTGCCGCCCCACCCCCTCCCTCTATGGATATTATAGATCTAAGCCGCACCACTGTCTGTGTGTGGTAAATCAACACCAACCAGCCTAAAAACAAACTACCAATTACCCAATTAACCGCCCGAGAAACGTCAAAAATAAATGACAGAGATGTAAGCAAAGAGATCGAGAACTGTAAAAACTTTATGTTTAAGACAGAATTTTTCGACTTTTTTTTTTTTATCTTTGGATTTGTTTTTGGCAGCTCTTCCTAGGTTCGCCCGACCTCATTATTATTATTATTTTCTTTTTTTTTTGACTGGCCTCTTGGGTTAAAATTTTTGCGGCCAGGTGACCATCCTGGAGCCACCTCTCTCCATTTATTAGCGCTCAGGATCTTTTTCTCCCTATTTAATAGCAACTCTTTCCAAGTATCAAAGGATTCGATTTTCTCATTATCCTCTCAAAGAATGCGTTTTTGTGAACGGTTCGATATATTACGACCGGGTGCCCTTCTTGAACCCAATCCTACCTACTTATCAGGGCTTGGGATCGCCAAAGATATAAGTTAAATTGCTGCTCATTTTAGACTTTTCAGTGCTATTTTTTTTACTTATTCTTCATCGGTAGCTTGTATTTATATGGTATTGATAGTTTTCACAATTTCTGTATTTTGGCTCAATTCTCCATTCATTCACAATAGCGTTGGGCTCCGAGTTGATAATATTGTACTTTTTTATTTATTATGCTAATACTTGTACGTGGGAACAGGCGCACGTACTCTCTAGCTCTGATATACACATATTCGCTCACCTACTTACTGTCCCGATTTCTTAAACAGTGTAAACCTAGGATACCATATTGTTAGTTAGCTAGAGACACACCAATGGATTTCGT
>JAXCGZ010016041.1:15000-17500 GCA_037179515.1 Halocaridina rubra | reverse complement strand
CAGCATCGTTTTCGTCATTGCTTTTCTTTTTTACAGTTACTGAAAATCTATAAAGGTCTTGTCCGTCCCTGCTTAGAATACTGCTCACACATCTGGGGTGCTTCTCTTTCTATTTATCTCCTTGTTAGGGTTGAATCTAAGGCAGCCAGACTCATTAATGATTCTTCTCTTACTTCTAATCTGAATGCCCTTTCTCTTCACCGTAAGGTCTCATCCCTTTCTCTTTTCTGTCGCTACAGCTTCCATTGCTGCTCTGATGAGTTGATGTGATGCAGCCCTCCCCCACTGCCGAGGCCGCAAAACACTCGCCAAGCGGCCTCATCTCACAGGTACTGTGTAGAGATTTGTAGCTCTTGGATTGGTCTGTGCAGCGACTGCTTCTTCCCATCTACCTCCAGACTCTGGAACTCTCTTCCTCCTTCTGTCTTTCCTAATTCTTATAACCTATCTTCCATCAAAAAGCGAGTCTATTGTCATCTCTTGGCCTAATCCTGCCATATCTCTAGGTCCTCAGTACTTCGACTATTCTTTCAGACTATCCCTTTTCCATTGAGGATCATTACTGTATTTCTGCCCTCTCCTTATCCTTATACTTTTTCTTCGTCTTAATGTTTTCTTCGAGCACGGGCCTGATAAGGGCAATTTTCTTGCCTCTTCCGGTGTCTCACACACACACACACACACACACACACACACACACACACACACACACACACACACACACATATGTGTGTGTGTGTGTGTGTGTGTGTGTGTGTGTGTGTGTGTGTGTGTGTGTGTGTGTGTGTGTGTACACACACCCAAGAGGCCTATTCGCTTAATTTTCTATTATTACCTCTGTGGTTGTCATATCCAGGCTCTCTTTTTAACCCTGAAGGAAAGATTTTTTAAAAAGTTGTTGCTTGTTACTCTCTCTTCTGTAATATAGACACTAAAACCAACTTTACTGTTATAACCATGGCAACGTTCATTACAACACTTCCCTGAACTGAAAACAGGTGAGAGTTTTACAAGGCGAAAAAATGCGTCCTAGAAATGGTAGAACCTATAGTGATATTTGGTTGGAAATAGTAAATTTTGTAGTAATTTTAGCCGAAAACTGATAAAACTTATAGTGCTTTTGGGTTAGAACTGATAGAATGTATAGTGATTTTTGCCTAAAATTGGTAGTATTTATAACGATTTGGGCCTAAAGCTGGTGAAAATAATTTTGATTTTAGGTGATGATGACCTCGAGAACTGGTAGAATTAATATTAATTAGTGATGATTATAACATTGGATGGGTAGAATTTACATTGATTTTGGTCTAGGACGGGTTGAATGTTTAGTGACTTTGATCATAATGTATATTTAGTACTTCAGCTTCATGGTTGTTCATATTATATGACTGAAAATTAAAACTGCTATAGGAAGAATAACAATTTACAGCACTCTTACCATCAGGTATAAATAGTATACATCAAGGCAAAAATTATAACAAGTTAATAACATCAAGGAAAAAAATATAACATTGGTAAGAAGGCAACCGTTCTAGCCCTTAGTAGAAAAGGGAGTTCGTGACGTAAAACCGAATCCATCAATCCACTGAAAAATATCTAAAACTAACTTAACTAGCTAACCTAACCTAACCGAATACAATGTTCACTTTCACATCCCTACCGGATGAAATGTAAATACAAGAGCAATGGAAAACATAAATAGCTTAAAAAAAAAAATTAGTATCGATTCGTTTTTAAAAGGGAATGAACTCTCCAAACTAACTTAACCGTTTATAATCATTTTTTTTTTATTTTGCCCTAACTGGCAGTGCAAAAGAAAACATACCAAAAACGAAAAAATGTCCAACGATCGTTTATTATATATATATATATATATATATATATATATATATATATATATATATATATATATATATATATATATATATATATATATATATATATATATTATATGTCACTACGGCACCCTATAAGCGTTTAGCACTTCGTCATCCTCGAATATTGGGCACTTACTGAACGCGACCTCTCAGCAGCTTTACTGCTCTCCTTTATGAAGCATAAAAACGTTCCCCAAACAAGGCTTCCTGACGACGGCAGAAGGAAGTCTCGTTCACTAACCGTGGTCAGGTTCAGCAAAATAAGGAGGGATGAAAAAAGTTTTCTATGGCTTTATTAGGGGTGCCAGTTGGAGCTTTTTTTTTTTTTTTTTTCATTTGGTGACTTTCAAGAAGCTGTGTTGCATTTACCGCTGCTGCTGTTGCTGCTCCTCCTGATACTAAAATTACTACTACTATTACTACTCTATTATTATTATTATTATTATTATTATTATTATTATTATTATAATTATTAATTATAATTATTATTATTATAATTCTTATTTCTAAAAATAATAGTAGTATATTCAACTCGTATTTTATAATAATAATAATAATAATAATAATAATAATAATAATAATAATAATAATAATAATAATAGTTATTTTTATTAAGGTTGTTA
>JAXCGZ010016041.1:5000-7500 GCA_037179515.1 Halocaridina rubra | reverse complement strand
AGAATTAAAAGATAGGATTCACAACAGTAAGGCAGATATAGTAGCAATTACAGAGACTAAGTTGAGTGAGGACATAAACAGTGTCACAGTTTTTCCTAAGGGCTTCAGAATACTAAGGGTTGAAAGATCTGAGAGGGCTGGTGGAGGGATAGCACTGCTCATAAGTGAGAGGATTCAAGTTGAAGAAATAAACTTGGCTATAGAAAGTGAGTTCAAGGAATTTCTTGTTGCTCGTATAAATACTGGGTCAGAGAGCATTATAATAACTGTTGTATACACCCCACCAAGGAACCAAAATAGGCTTGAAGTTTATGAGGAAAGTCATATAGGTACTATTGAAGTCATAAACTCAGTTGTTAACATGGCACGGGAAAAAAAGTGTAGGATTCTGATTATGGGAGACTTTAATCATAAAGAGATAGATTGGATAAATCTTGACCCACACAGTGGTGAGGACTCATTCGGGGCAAGATTCCTAGATTGCGTACAAGGGAATTTCCTACACCAACATGTAATGGAACCAACAAGGGCCAGGGGTGGGGATGAGCCATCACTACTTGATCTAGTGTTCACAGATAATGTGTTGGATATTGAAAATATTGAGTATGAACCACCAATTGGAAAGAGTGACCACTGTGTGTTGTTGATGGAGTATATCATTGAAGATATTCTTCCTGAGAGTAGAGGCACTGAGGACATGAGGAGGAACTATCCGAAAGGAGATTACATCAAAATGAATGAGCTTTTTGCAGTTATTGACTGGAGAACCTTATTTTACAACAAATCTGTACAAGAAATGTATGACATCTTTTGTGAGAAATATGGGAAGATAGTAGATTGCTGCATACCTGTCACCAAAGTAGGTGTAATTCATGCCAGAGAGAAATGGTTCGATAATGGGTGTAAAAGAGCTAAGGAGTGGAGAGACAAATGCTGGAAAAGGTATAGGAGGAGAAAAAACATAAATGCCTGGCAAACCTACAAAAGAGCAAGAAATGACTACCTAAGTAAAAGGAGAGAGGCAGAGAGAGATTATGAGAGGGACATCACCAGGAAGGCTAAAGAAAATCCCAAACTTTTCCACAGCTTTATCAGAGGAAAACTGAAGGTAAAAGAACAGGTTTTAAGGCTAAAGAGAGCGGATGGAAGCATCACTGAGACGGATGAAGAGATCTGCAAAGAATTGAACAAGGAGTTTCAGTCAGTATTTACAGTAGAAAATACCCCACCCCCTCAGATTGCAGTGATAGAAGCTCAAGGGCCGGTATTAGAGAACATCAACCTTACAGCCACCGAGGTATGCAAAGCGCTGATGGATTTAGATGTTCATAAAGCTACAGGTCCTGATGACATATCCCCTCATGTGCTTGAAAATGCGCAAACACAATATCAGTGGCACTAAGTATCATATTTAAGGAGTCACTGGAGTCGGGGGAGATTCCAAGATGCTGGAAACAAGCAAATGTGATACCTATCTTCAAAAAGGGAAGGAGGGATACGGCTCTGAACTATAGACCAGTTTCCTTGACCAGCATAGTTTGCAAAGTTATGGAGAAACTACTAAGGAAACATATCTCTCTTCACTTGGAATCCTTCAACTTTTTGTCAGTGAGGCAACATGGCTTCAGAGAAGGTAGATCAACAGTAACAAACTTATTAGAATTTTATGATGAGGTAAGCCAAATCTTACAGGAAAGAGAGGGCTGGGCAGATTGCATATTCCTAGACTTCCAGAAAGCGTTTGACACTGTTCCACATGGGAGACTTATTAGGAAGCTGCACTCAATGGCTAGAATAGGTGGAAATGTTTTGGAATGGATAAAAACTTACTTAGAAGGAAGGGAACAGAGGGTTAGAGTAAGACACTCAGTGTCTGAATGGAGAAGAGTTAGTAGTGGAGTTCCACAGGGTTCAGTTTTAGGGCCACCTTTGTTCCTTGTATATGTAAATGACCTACCAGAGTCTGTAAATTCATTCATGAATATGTTTGCAGATGATGCAAAGATTGTGAAGAAAGTAAAAAACGAGAACAATGGTAGAGAACTTCAGGAGGATCTAAATAATCTGCATGAGTGGTCAGAAAAGTGGCTAATGAAATTCAGTACTTCAAAATGTAAGGTAATGAGAATGGGTACAAGTGCAAGAAGGCCCAAGCTTGACTACTCGGTGGCTGGAGTACAACTTCAGGAGACAGAAAATGAGAGAGATCTAGGAGTAAACATACTGGCAGATTTGTCTCCAGAAATACATATAAATGGCATAGTAAGGGCAGCATATGCATTCTTATCAAATGTAAGGGTAGCCTTCAGGCACATGGACAAGGAAATGTTCAGAAATATTTATGTAACCTATGTGAGGCCAAAACTCGAATATGCAGCCCCCTTTTGGAATCCGCACTTGAAAAAGCACATAGCTAAGCTTGAAAAAGTTCAAAGACATGCCACGAAACTGGTGCCAGAAATACGTAATCTCAGTTATGATGAGAGGCTGAGGGAATTAG
>JAXCGZ010016040.1:30000-33479 GCA_037179515.1 Halocaridina rubra | reverse complement strand
GATATAAATAAATGAGTGCTAGGCAGAGGCAGGGAACTAGTTGCGGAAAGTGGAAAGTTGCGTTTTTTTTTTCGATGTTAATTTGCAGATGACACTTCACTGGTGCCTGACTGTTAGGAGGAAATGAAGCATTTGGTGACTGAGTTAGTAAAGATGTGTGAAAGTCGGAAATTCAGGATATATATTGGTGAAAGTAAAGTCATGAGATGCTCGAGTAGTGTTTATGTTGCCAGATTGAATGTAGAGGAGAGATGGGGATATGCTTGAAAAAGTTGAAAATTTTAAGTATATGGGGCTACCTGTGGCAAGGAATGGACGAGTGGATAAGCAGGTAAGTCATAGAGAGAAAGAAGCGAATAATTTTCTTGGGTGGAAAATAGTGATGAAAATAGGTATTTAGTGAAGAACTTAAAGGGAAGTCTGTATGAAGGTGTGATTGTGCCGACAGAATTGTATGGAACAGAGATTTGGAATGCAAGAGAGGATGAAAAAACAAGAAAAATTAATTGTAGATGAGGTGATTGTGAAGTATGATTGGTGCATATAGAATATATAAAGTTAGAAATGATGAGATGAGGCTGGGAACAGGTGTTGGAAGAAAGCTGTCAAATAAGGTAGATCAGAGAGTATTGAATTGGATTGGACACGTGGGAAAGATAAGTGATGAACTACTAGAAAAGAGAGTGTGGAGTGCAGAAGTAGTTGGAAGAAGGCCAACGTGAAGACTTAGTATGAGTAGAATGAATGACGTGAAAATAACATTGGCTGAACGTGAAATGTCCCTGGAGCAAGGAAGACAAAGTGCAAGAGATCTGAATGAGTGATGGAAAATTGTACATGCTTGATGCAGCCCAAAAGGATTTCTTGCACATGCTACCACAGTGAACTTTGATTGGGATTTGTGAAGGTGGTGGTCATGTGATAAAGCAGTGGTGGTAAACCAGCCACTCCTGCGGGCTTCATGGCAGAATATGCTTGTCAGCCTACCCTTTGAATGACCCAAGCAGGTTGGTTGGGGAAACATGGCAACCCTTTATCCCCAAAGAGCTAGGAGGAGTGCTTAAGGTGTGTCTTGGCTCACTCTGAATGCATTCTTCAGTCGGTCACTTCCCCTACTAGGGAGAATGGGGTCACTGTATATAGAGAGATAGATAAATTACTGAATCTCTTATCAAATGAGAAAATAAAGTTCTCAGTAACCTTTTTTAGATAATGTAGTAATTCAACTTAGCTGAATTACATATTAGTTCCGTCTCATACAAACAAGTGAATGTCAAAGATAAAGCTTTGGAATTATTTGGCTTTACAATACCCATATCCACTTTATGGAGCATTTATTATGGATACTGAGACATATGATAGAATGGGATTGGTAAAAATATTTTAATCTTCCTAACATTAAATAATCGCAATCAAGAGCCAATATATAAATGTGAAACTGAAGGGAAAAGTGCACAAAGCTGTAGTGAGACCTGCACTGTCATAAAGAGCAGAGACCTGGCCCATGAAGATATCTTTTGGAAAGAAAATGGATGTGGCAGAAATGAGGATGCGTAGATGGATAAGATACTGAATAAGAAATGATTCATTTGGTGATTGAGTTTATTAGTGTGTGTGTGAAAGAAGGATGTTCATTGTGAATATGTGTTAATATTATATGATCACCAACGCTTTTGCTTTGAGTGTCTCAGTTAAATGAATACAATGCTGATGTTAAATTTTTAAATCAAATTACTTTTTTTGACCGTGGACGTTAAGTAAAACTGCAACGCATGAGAATGCTTCCATTTCTTTCTCTCTCACTATCTATCTATCAATTTATTTATCTATTCACCTTTCTATTTATCTATATATCTATATCTCTATCTGTCTCTCTCTATCTATCTATATATCTATCTATTTATCTATCTGTCGTTAAAGGATATCAATTTTTATTAAGAATTATAGTCGTCTCGCTTATAGCACATCTATGACGAGGTCTTAATGTGTTATATTGTATTTTGTCACTCAAATCAAAGAATAGTCCGATCGTATTCCTTGCGTGTCGTAAGAGGCGACGAAATGTGGATGGGGCGAGGGGACTGGGAATCCCCCTCCTTATATTAACCTCCTGCAAGACGTCAAAGAAGAAGGGGAGTAGAGGGGAGAATAACTTCTCCCCAAAGTCTAGTTTTGGGGTGCCTAAATGTGCGTGGTTGCAGTACGATAGAGAGCAAAAGACGTGTGATTGGATATATATTTGGTAGGAGGAGGACGGATGTATTGGCATTGTGTGAGATGAAGAAGAAAAGAAAAGGAGAAGTGGCATTTGGTGATGTGACAGGTAAGGTGTCTGGGGTTGACAAAAGTTTCTAAAGTATTTCATTCTCATGAATTGTCCTTTGGTGCATTTCCTTATAAGCTCATTTGCATAAACATTGATCTAGTATTGCTCTGTTACAAATGAATAATATTGAACGAAGTACTGGGCAATAGATACAGCAAATATTTACAATACTGTAATATAAGGCATCATAAAGACGAACTGGCGCCAAGCCAGTTCACCAGACGCGAACAACTCTGTTAGACTAGAGAAATGGACATTTCATTATTACGTAATGCTTCTGCTTTATGTACTGCTTCCAGTTTATAATATCTTTGGAATATATATAACAGTACTTTTATCCTAAAAAATAAATATACTGTACGTTATTTGATGCAGAAGCTTTAAATGTCTTGGTTGTGGGTTAAAGTGTTCATGAAGACTACAAAAGAACAAGAAACAAGTGACTGGGAAAGGTTTGGTCAGCATTGGGCTGGATATTTACCATATTTTATGTTTGTATTCTTGAGAAGCAAATATAGTATAATGCAAGATTTCCAGTAGCCCTCCAAAACAATAAATACTTTCCCTCTTTTAATATCTCTATATACAACGATATTGTGGGATGCTCGAAACTATTCTCTCTTTACGTGCTCCGTCGTCCATCGATACATAATTGGAAAATATTTAAACGATATTATTCATAATAATATTTAATATAGTTGTAATTACTATTCTCCAGTAATATTACTATTAACTCTCTTCCATTTATAGTGTTCTTTTGAAATATTATCAAATGCTTCATATATAAAATAATTACTCGACTCATATTAATAGAGAATTTATCACTGAGACAAAAGTTTCGTGGAAGAGGCTTACATTTTCATAATACGAAATTCATCATTACTTAATAAAAATGTTGAGAATTATGCTAAATGGAAAGAACTGGATTTAGAGAAATAAATAAATTTTTCAAATTATTTATTTACTTGTTTATTCATTTGCTTAATCTATTATAATTTATTAATCCATTCCTTTGTCTGTTTATTTATTTATTCAAACTTTTACTTCTTTATAAATTTATTATTATTATTATTATTATTATTATTAATATTATTATTCCTATTATTATTTTTGATATTATTATTATTATTATCATTTATTATTATTATTATTA
>JAXCGZ010016040.1:0-12500 GCA_037179515.1 Halocaridina rubra | reverse complement strand
TATGAACAGAGTGGCATTCAGTTAGAATGCGTTCATTCCTAAGTTTAGCAGATATAAGCTATAATGTTGGGTTCCTTTTAACCTTCTGTGGTGTAGTGGTAGCACCTTGACTTAGTAATCATAAGTCCTAGGTTCGAGTCCCGGTAGGGGTGAAAAAATGATTCATGTTTTCACATATGTAATGTGCTTTTTTGTGTTTCATGGCCCGAATGGGATTGGGAATTGAATTAAATGCTAAAATGAAGCCACGAGTGAGGTTGGGGAATCTGTAATATGAACATAGTGGCATTCAGTTAGAATGCGTTCATTCCTAAGTATAGCAGATATAAGCTATAAGGTTGGGTTCCTTTTAACCTTCTGTGGTGTAGTGGTAGCGCCTTGACTTAGTAATCATAAGTCGTAGGTTCGAGTCCTGGTCGGGGTAAACAAATGATTCATGTTTTCACATATGTAATGTGCTTATTTGTATATATATATATATATATATATATATATATATATATATATATATATATATATATATATATATATATATATATATATATATATATATATATATATATATATATATATATATATATATATATATATATATATATATATATATATATATATATATATATATATATATATATATATATATATATATATATATATATATATATATATATATATATATATATATATATATATATATATATATATATATATATATATATATATATATATATATATATATATATATATATATATATATATATATATATATATATATATATATATATATATATATATATATATATATATATATATATATATATATATATATATATATATATATATATATATATATATATATATATATATATATATATATATATATATATATATATATATATATATATATATATATATATATATATATATATATATATACATATACATATACATATATATATATATATATATATATATATATATATATATATATATATATATATATATATATATATATATATATATATATATATATATATATATATATATATACATATATATATATATATATATATATATATATATATATATATATATATATATATATATATATATATATATATATATATATATATATATATATATATATATATATATATATATATATATATATATATATATATATATATATATATATATATATATATATATATATATATATATATATATATATATATATATATATATATATATATATATATATATATATATATATATATATATATATATATATATATATATATATATATATATATATATATATATATATATATATATATATATATATATATATATATATATATATATATATATATATATATATATATATATATATATATATATATATATATATATATATATATATATATATATATATATATATATATATATATATATATATATATATATATATATATATATATATATATATATATATATATATATATATATATATATATATATATATATATATATATATATATATATATATATATATATATATATATATATATATATATATATATATATATATATATATATATAGCTAAAATTCCTCTCTGATGCTCAACTATAATATAAATGTTCCAGAGTCACATTCTCTTATAAGATTTTTTTTCAAACCTTGGAGGAGCACCATGGTCAAGCAAAAATAAAACAATCTTTGACGAGGACAGTCGCCTGGAAAAGGATATTTGAACCTTTATGGAAGAGGAACTTCTTGGTTCTCGTCTTTTTTCACGTGATTTATTTCCAAAAGGATTTGTTTAATAACCTAAAGATGAAGGATGCTCTTCGAAAGCTCGTTTACTTCTCTTACTACTTCGGCAATGAGGTCTTCATGAAAGTGGAATCTCTCAATGCAAGTCTTCAAAGTTGATATCTGAAGCAAGCTGTCTTCATAGCTCAAAATTCCTGTCTGATGATCAACAAAAGTATATATATATATATATATATATATATATATATATATATATATATATATATATATATATATATATATATATATATATATATATATATATATATATATATATATATATATATATATATATATATATATATATATATATATATATATATATATATATATATATATATATATATATATATATATATATATATATATATATATATATATATATATATATATATATATATATATATATATATATATATATATATATATATATATATATATATATATATATATATATATATATATATATATATATATATATATATATATATATATATATATATATATATATATATATATATATATATATATATATATATATATATATATATATATATATATATATATACATATACATATACTATATATATATATATATATATATATATATATATATATATATATATATATATATATATATATATATATATATATATATATATATATATATACATATACATATACATATATATATATATATATATATATATATATATATATATATATATATATATATATATATATATATATATATATATATATATATATATATATATATATATATATATATATATATATATATATATATATATATATATATATATATATATATATATATATATATATATATATATATATATATATATATATATATATATATATATATATATATATATATATATATATATATATATATATATATATATATATATATATATATATTTATATATATATATATATATATATATATATATATATATATATATATATATATATATATATATATATATATATATATATATATATATATATATATATATATATATATATATATATATATATATATATATATATATATATATATATATATATATATATATATATATATATATATATATATATATATATATATATATATATATATATATATATATATATATATATATATATATATATATATATATATATATATATATATATATATATATATATATATATATATATATATATATATATATATATATATATATATATATATATATATATATATATATATATATATATATATATATATATATATATATATATATATATATATATATATATATATATATATATATATATATATATATATATATATATATATATATATATATATATATATATATATATATATATATATATATATATATATATATATATATATATATATAGCTAAAATTCCTCTCTGATGCTCAACTATAATATAAATGTTCCAGAGTCACATTCTCTTATAAGATTTTTTTTCAAACCTTGGAGGAGCACCATGGTCAAGCAAAAATAAAACAATCTTTGACGAGGACAGTCGCCTGGAAAAGGATATTTGAACCTTTATGGAAGAGGAACTTCTTGGTTCTCGTCTTTTTTCACGTGATTTATTTCCAAAAGGATTTGTTTAATAACCTAAAGATGAAGGATGCTCTTCGAAAGCTCGTTTACTTCTCTTACTACTTCGGCAATGAGGTCTTCATGAAAGTGGAATCTCTCAATGCAAGTCTTCAAAGTTGATATCTGAAGCAAGCTGTCTTCATAGCTCAAAATTCCTGTCTGATGATCAACAAAAGTATATATATATATATATATATATATATATATATATATATATATATATATATATATATATATATATATATATATATATATATATATATATATATATATATATATATATGTATATGTATATATATATATATATATATATATATATATATATATATATATATATATATATATATATATATATATATATATATATATATATATATATATATATATATATATATATATATATATATATATATATATATATATATATATATATATATATATATATATATATATATATATATATATATATATATATATATATATATATATATATATATATATATATATATATATATATATATATATATATATATATATATATATATATATATATATATATATATATATATATATATATATATATATATATATATATATATATATATATATATATATATATATATATATATATATATATATATATATATATATATATATATATATATATATATATATATATATATATATATATATATATATATATATATATATATATATATATATATATATATATATATATATATATATATATATATATATATATATATATATATATATATATATATATATATATATATATATATATATATATATATATATATATATATATATATATATATATATATATATATATATATATATATATATATATATATATATATATATATATATATATATATATATATATATATATATATATATATATATATATATATATATATATATATATATATATATATATATATATATATATATATATATATATATATATATATATATATATATATATATATATATATATATATATAGGAACTAAACCCAGTTTAGTTCCTGGGTTCATCCAGTGAGGACATGCTTCCAGTAGCTCTAGTCTTGTCCATACTTAGTACAATGGAGAGTGGTGGTGTTCTTTGTGCTGGCGGTGTTAGTGGTAGTGGTGTTGGTGGTGGTGTCGTTGTTGTTGCTGTTTATGGCTGTGCTGGGGATTTGTCCTCGTCTGACGCAAGCAAACTCATTTTTTATTTAAGAAATGAGTTGGCCACAGTCTTGCAGGAGGTCAGATCCTTAGCTGAGGAGAACAGGGATCTGAGAGGTAAGCTAGAGGTGTTAACCAGGAAGGGACAATCGAATAGAGAAGACGACTGGAAAGTTGTGAATAAGGGTTCAACGAAGATGGTTCTTATGAAAAATGATACTTTTAGACTACAAGTTGCTAATTCATTTAGTTCACTTAGAGATGAAGGTGACAGGTGCGGCAGTAATTCTTCAGGAACCATAGAGTCAGATAGGTGTACTAGCGATCGTAGAAATGGAAGTGGGAAAAGCTCTCAGGTCAAGAGCCTAGGTAAGTCTCCCAAGGTCAGAGTAACCCATCCTCCGGATAAGTCTCGTTCTTTGGTAATTGTAGGGGATTCACTATGCAGATATGTAGACAGGAAACTCAGGCATAAAGTTAGAGGAAAATATTTTTTTCCTGGAGCAGGTATGAAGAAGGTGGGTGAGTCAATAAATAGCTGGATTGAGAAAAAAGATGTTGTTTGTTTGATAGCTGGGGGAAATGACGTGCAGGATGGTAGAAGTGAAGAGCTGATTAGGTTGTATAGACAAGCCCTGGATAAGATCAGGAAAAGGGGTGCAGTTCCTGTGATGTATGGTATTCTCCCTAGGCTTAGCCAAAGTTCAGAGTGGTGGTCTCGAGCTATAGGAGTAAATGCTAGGATGAAAGTCTTCTGTCGGGAGAATATTATAGGTTTTATAGACGGGTGGGATCACTTCACTAGTCGTAAGCATATGTATGCAAGGGATGGAGTGCATCTTTCTAATTCAGGTGTCTCGGTATTGGCTGGTATGATAGACAGAGAGGTAGGGGGGTTTTGTTAGACACAAATAATGAAATGAATAATACTTGTGCAGAGAAATTAGTCAGTAAGGGTTCAGTAAATAGTGGGTCAAATAACTGGGAGTCTAAGGATAAGAACCATTTGTTACATAGAACAAATATTAACAAAAAGAATAGCCACAAGAAGGGTGAAGCTAGAGAAAGTTTAAAAGTATATTATACAAATAGCCGTAGTTTAGGTAACAAGATAGAAGAACTGAGAGCCATAGTATGTAGTGAGAGACCGGATATAATATGCATTAGTGAAAGTTGGATTAATTTAAAAAGCAAACACCTTAAATCTGAGTACATAATTACAGGATATAAACTTTATAATGCTGATCGTAGTGCAGATAAAAGAGGGGGAGGGGTAATTATGTATATAAAAATAATATAGAAAGTCTAGTTGTAGGAGTAGGCTACAGACCACCTGATCTAGACAATATAGAGTCGCAAGTTATATATGATGAAATTTCTAAAGTGACCAGGTCAAATAGAGTTTGCATTGTAGGCGATTTTAATTTTAGACATATTAACTGGGAAACCATAACAGGTGATAGTAGCTCTAAGGGGTTTTTGGAAGTAGTAGAAGACAATTTCCTTTCTCAGCATGTACTTGAAGCAACACGGGGGGTGAATACACTAGATTTAGTTCTTAGTAATAGAGAGAATATGGTTACAAATTTAGAAGTTGGTGAAAAATTGGGCAACAGTGAAAATGATTCCATTAGATTTAACATAATTTTCAAAGAAACTATAAAGGAAAATAAGAATATTGTTCCAAACTTTAGAGCAGGAGATTTTGAGGGCTTAAAAACTAAATTATCTAATGAGGTATGGGAAGGGATTTCTGGGGTACAGATGTGGGTAGTTAATCCAGCAGGTCAGGTCGCAGGTAGCGGATTACCCCGAAATTTGGGTACCACATGCAAGGGATTATAACAAGATAAGATCAATACATTAAATTCTCTCACAGGAAAGAACAGCAGTCCGTCAGTTAATATAAATTTGGATGAGGAATATAACAATTTTGTCATGACTCTTAAGAATAGTCAGAGAGACTATATTCCCATGAAACATTGCAGATCAAGAAAAAATGACCCTAAATGGATGAACAATAGAATAAAGAATTTTATAGGTATTAAAAGAGGAATATACAGGAAACTAAAAAGAGGTGAAGAGCATGTGAGGCAGCAATATATACAGTTAAACAGGGAAGTTAAAAAGATAGTTAGAGAGTCGAAAAGAAAATACGAAGCTAGGATAGCAGGAGAAGCTAAAGAAAATCCAAAAGGGTTTTATCAACATTATCAAACAAAATTTAAGGAAAAAGTCGGACCAATTGAAGTAGCCAATGGCCATATCACAGATGACGATAAAGTGATGTGTACATGTTTAAATGATTATTTCTTATCTGTATTTACCAATGAAAACTTGGAAAATATTCCGGAAGTAAAATCCATTTACAGAGACAGTCCCGATAAAATACTTAGTTCAATAAATATTACGAGAGAGGAGGTAATAAAAGAAATAGATAAATTAAAGGCTCATAAATCTCCGGGACCTGATGGAATATATGCTAGAATATTAAAGGAATGCAAGGAAGAGCTTAGTTGTCCACTAACTGCATTATTTAATAATTCAATAAAATTAGGATCGGTACCCATGGAGTGGAAATTGGCAGATGTGGTACCAATATTTAAAAAAGGAGAACGAGTTAAAAAGAATAATTATAGGCCGGTAAGTTTAACGTCAACAGTGGGTAAGATTCTAGAATCCATAATTGCAAATAAAATAAGGGCACATCTAGAGTTACACAGACTGATAAAACTTTCACAACACGGGTTTCTTAAGGGTTTTTCGTGCCTTACAAACTTACTGTCTTTTTATTCAGAAGTTTACGAGGCAGTAGATTGTGGCAAAGAATATGATACAATATATCTAGATTTTAGCAAAGCTTTTGATAGAGTTCCTCACAAAAGATTAGTTAAAAAGCTGGAAGCTCATGGTATAGGAGGAGCTGTTCTCAGATGGATCAAACAATGGTTAAAAGACAGAAAACAGAGGGTTTGCATAAATGGAGAGAAATCAGAGTGGGGTTCGGTTACTAGCGGGGTACCACAAGGCTCGGTACTGGGTCCCCTATTATTCATCGTATATCTAAATGATCTGGATTCGGATATCAGTAGTAACCTAAGTAAATTCGCAGACGACACTAAAATAGGTAGAACTATAAATGGAAAAGAAGACATTCATGCTTTACAGGAAGATCTAAATAGATTATCTGAATGGTCGGACAAATGGCAAATGGAATTTAATGTTGAAAAATGTAAAGTAGTTAAAATGGGTACTATAAAAGACAATACTAGTTATAAGCTAAATAACCATGAAATCATGAGTTCTCAGTGTGAAAGGGATTTGGGAGTTCTTGTGAGTAGTAGTCTTAAGCCAAGAGAGCAATGCACAGCAGTCAGAAATAAAGCAAACAGAATTTTAGAATTTATCTCAAGAAGAGTTAGCAATAGGACGGAAAAAGTTATTTTGCAGCTCTATCTTGCATTAGTTAGGCCCCATTTAGATTATGCTGTGCAATTCTGGTCACCCTATTATAGAATGGAAATTGAATCCTTGGAGAGAGTGCAGCGAAGAATGACCAAGATGATACACAATATCAGAAATCTACCATATGAGGACAGATTAAAAAGACTTAATCAACATTCTCTAGAGAGGCGAAGAGTTAGGGGGGATATGATTGAAGTGTATAAATGGTTTAAAGGGATTAACTAGGGAGATATTAATAAAGTTTTAAAAATTCATGATCAAACCAGAACTCGTAATAATGGATTTAAGCTTGATAAATTTAGGTTCAGAAGGGAAATTGGTAAAAATTGGTTTGGTAATAGATTAGCTGATGCATGGAACAAGCTTCCTAGTAGGATTGTAAATGCCAATACCTTAGACACCTTCAAATGTAGATTAGATAGACATATGACAGAGGTAGGGTGGGTATGAATAGGTTAGTGCTAATTAGAAAAATCATAAACAGAAAAATAGAATAAATAAGTAGAGTAGAATAGAATAGGTTAGACATGCTGAAAATACAATTCAAAAATGGAGCTGCCTCGTGTGTGCCAGTAGGCATGTTGCAGTGTTCTTTGTTCTTATGTTCTTGTTCTTATATATATATGTATATATATGTATATATATATATATATATATATATATATATATATATATATATATATATATATATATATATATATATATATATATATATATATATATATATATATATATATATATATATATATATATATATATATATATATATATATATATATATATATATATATATATATATATATATATATATATATATATATATATATATATATATATATATATATATATATATATATATATATATATATATATATATATATATATATATATATATATATATATATATATATATATATATATATATATATATATATATATATATATATACATATATATATATATATATATATATATATATATATATATATATATATATATATATATATATATATATATATATATATATATATATATATATATATATATATATATATATATATATATATATATATATATATATATATATACATATATATATCCGGTTCCGGTTTTACGTCACGGATCCCCTTTTCAACCAATATATATATATATATATATATATATATATATATATATATATATATATATATATATATATATATATATATATATATATATATATATATATATATATATATATATATATATATATAATATATATATATATATATATATATATATATATATATATATATATATATATATATATATATATATATATATATATATATATATATATATATATATATATATATATATATATATATATATATATATATATATAGTATATATATATATATATATATATATATATAATATATATATATATATATATATATATATATATATATATATATATATATATATATATATATATATATATATATATATATATATATATATATATATATATATATATATATATATATATATATATATATATATATATATATATATATATATATATATATATATATATATATATATATATATATATATATATATATATATATATATATATATATATATATATATATATATATATATATATATATATATATATATATATATATATATATATATATATATATATATATATATATATATATATATATATATATATATATATATATATATATATATATATATATATATATATATATATATATATATATATATATATATATATATATATATATATATATATATATATATATATATATATATATATATATATATATATATATATATATATATATATATATATATATATATATATATATATATATATATATATATATATATATATATATATATATATATGTGTGTGTGTGTGTGTGTGTGTGTTTGTGTGTGTGTGTGTACGTATTCATGAAGAAAGCCTATTTACATTTACTCTACTCATATTTATTTTAAACATTCCATTTGATGTGTCAGTAAAAACAAACTTTTACATGAACGTAATGGAAATAACTCCTGTAAATTCATAATAGATAAGGAATTCCAAAACCGAGGCCTTTCTTCACCTACTGTATAAATAGCTCTATGTAAATGTCAAGGGATTTAAAACACCCATAAAACATTTCACTTCTGTAATTTTTAGCTTCTCTTCCAAAGAGCTTATTTTAGTTACTTTGTACATACCATCTTCATTATGACACATGTGCTTATATTGCTCTAAATATTGGCTAAAAGCATGTGGTTGTCACCTTTGTTACATTAAAGTGAAAAATAGTCTGTAGCTTCCATTTTAACATCACAAAGAGAAGATTTGATTTTTAAGTGTCCAATTTTTCCTTCACAAACACTATTAGCATATAAATAGGTTTTTAATTTGTTTTGACTTCATTTGTTTAACAAGAGAGCCACAAGGAGGAAAGTTTTGAAGTGATCAAAACTCGAACTTTTTAAAATGAGAGTGTGGTATGAATCCTTTGTGTGCAACTCTCAGAGCCTTCCGAACAGATAAGTGCTACCCCATACGAGGGATGCTGCTGCTACCATAAGAAGCACTACTTGAAGAAATATGAAATGAAACAAAAGAACCCTCTAGGAGGAAAAGAGTTGGTCATGCAATGACAAATGAAAATGTCATATTATATTGCCTGAAACGATAGCTATAGATTGATAAATTGATAATTTAACTTGGTTTCGTTATTTGCCTTATTTCGCAAAAATTCAGACAAAATAACAGTGTAAATTGTGTGTGTAATATTGCTAATAAAATAATGTACTTCTTCATCATACAACACATGAAATGGTTAACATCATGCAATGAAAGAAAAGGAATAATATTTGTGAACTCGAGAAGGAAATTTATTATTCCCACTTCCCTATTTCAATTCATATTAGGGATATAGTAAAAAAATGATGGCATATACAATCATCGATTTAATTAATAACTAGAAAATTATTAGCAATCGCAAATACTCAGTAATTATTCACAACTACATATAAATATATTCATAAGGAAATATACTAGATAAATATCAATACTAGTAATACATTGAATTAATGTACATATACACACAAACAAGCTGATATGTGAAATTATACTCACAGTAATTAGCATTTGCAGAAAGCACCTTATGAAGTACCATAAGAGAAAGGAGTCTCTGACAAGTATGCTAGATCTGTACTAGATATGCATACAGAGGTAAGAAAATCTGTTGGTAGTAAAAAGGTTTAAAGTGAAGGTTAGTGCCCATCAAGGATTATCACTTAGTCCTTACATCTACGTTTTTGTGATGGATGTCATAACAACATATGTCAGAGCAAAGGTCCCTTGTGGTGCTCAGTTCACTGATACCATAATGCCAATATACCTGATAAGTGAAGGAGTCGAGCTGAAGCTAGAAGGTTGAGATAAACATTTGAAAATCGAGGTCTGAAAGTATGCAGGTTAAAAACAGAATATCTATTGATGGGAGGAGAGGGTAGACAAGGAGCAGTAAAATCATGCTTGGGGCTTCGAGAAAAATGCATCTTTTACAAATACAGTATTCCCGAATGAATTGGAGAAGGTAATAAGCAATTTTCTTCTACAATAGTGTAGTAAGACCAGCTGTGGAACGAGACGTGGTCAGTAAAGACGGCTCAAGAACAATTGAGGTGGCGACAAGGCAGAGTGAAGCGATCAATATGGTTAATTCATATACAGTTGATGGAGGCTATACAATGCACTCTGTAGAGCTGTTATACAGACAAGATCATGTTTATAAATAAATGGTAAGGATCCCACCTGTGGGATAATTTTATAAATATAAAGATAAGAATCTTGAAATTCATCTTAAGTGTGATTATTAAGAAAGGCAAATGTACAAGAAGCTTACCCCTTTGGTAAAAAAATTAATTGTGTTACACTTGTCACGAAAGATACAGCATAGCATTTAAAATACAAAATATGATACAAAATACAAAATATGCAATGCATAGGTGATCCATGTAGGTTTGGTGTCAGGGTGATGATAAGAGACTGAGTAGATTTTGGCCTAGGCAACTTACATTTTGGTTATTGAGATGGATTAAGTAGACATGAGCCAGGCATCTGTACATGGTGGTGAATTATTTCGATGTCCATAAGTAGGGGGTACTTTGTAAAGATGTCTGCAAACACAGGTTCTTCAATTGCATCCGTAAAGAGTGAGAGAGGCATTTTTGTGTCAGCAAGGAATTGTACCCCAAAGATGTCGCTGATGTTGACTCCGGTGTTGCTATGGTTAGCGGCCAAGGGAGTAAAGGAAAAGGCTGCCAGAACCATATTTAAATAAATAAATA
>JAXCGZ010016039.1:5000-33514 GCA_037179515.1 Halocaridina rubra | reverse complement strand
TGAATCATAATATATATATATATATATATATATATATATATATATATATATATATATATATATATATATATATATATATATATATATATATATATGGCAGAGATATGAAAATGATAAATAATAAGAAAGACAGGCAGGAAGAATTGTCAAAGTAATGAAGGCCTAGAAGTACGGCAGGATTAGGCCCTGAGATGACGATATATCTATGTTTGGAATATGTTATTTTTTCCTAGAATGGGATTTGTTACTTAAGACAGACAACATTATGCCTCTAGATCTTCTTTCTTATTCTTAAGCTGCTGTTGAATCTTCCCTTGCTGTTGGTGTGATACAGCATCGTTGGAGGCAGCTTCCTAATCGAGACAAATCGGAAGTGATTATGATAAGACCTGCAACGATGCTGTTTCAAATTAGTTCTGGGCAAGATGCAATAGTAGACTAAGAATAGGATTGCAGATGTAAAGACATAATATTGTCTTTCGTTAAAGTCACGAACCCAACATGGAGGAAAGCGACCATCATAAAATCCACGCGCTCTTCGTGATATATATATATATATATATATATATATATATATATATATATATATATATATATATATATATATATATATATATATATATATAAATAATTATATATATATATATATATATATATATATATATATATATATATATATATATATATATATATATATATATATATATATATATATATATATGTATGTGTATGTGTATGTGTATGTATGTGTGTGTGTGATTACATAATTGTGATTACCTAATTGTGTTTACGGGAAAGAGCCCAAAGCTCGTATCTTCCCGTCTCCTGATCGGTTCCATTTTAGACTTAGTGATACTTATCATACCTGTCCTTAAAACTATGGATTGAGATAGCATTATCTACCTCCTCGCTTAGCCAATTCCAATTATCAACTACTCTTACACTGAAAAAGTATTTCCTTACATCCTGCAAAGAAGTTTTCTTACCAAGCTTCAAACTATGACCTCTAGTTCTAGAGTCAGCCATATCAAAATATCGATCCCTATCCACTCTATCATAGCCATGAAGGAATTTAAAGACTGTCACCATATCCCCCCTCAGTCTTCTATCTTCGAGTGATGGTAAGTCTAATTCCCTCAGCCTCTCATCATAACTGAGATTGCGTATTTCTGGCACCAGTTTCGTGGCATGTCTTTGAACTTTTTCAAGCTTAGCTATGTGCTTTTTCAAGTGCGGATTCTAAAAGGGGGCTGCATATTCGAGTTTTGGCCTCACATAGGTTACATAAATATTTCTGAACATTTCCTTGTCCATGTGCCTGAAGGCTACCCTTACATTTGATAAGAATGCATATGCTGCCCTTACTATGCCATTTATATGTATTTCTGGAGACAAATCTGCCAGTATGTTTACTCCTAGATCTCTCTCATTTTCTGTCTCTTGAAGTTGTACTCCAGCCACCGAGTAGTCAAGCTTGGGCCTTCTTGCACTTGTACCCATTCTCATTACCTTACATTTTGAAGTATTGAATTTCATTAGCCCCTTTTCTGACCACTCATGCAGATTATTTAGATCCTTCTGAAGTTCTCTACCATTGTTCTCGTTTTTTACTTTCTTCACAATCTTTGCATCATCTGCAAACATATTCATGAATGAATTTACAGACTCTGGTAGGTCATTTACATATACAAGGAACAAAAGTGGCCCTAAAACTGAACCCTGTGGAACTCCACTACTAACTCTTCTCCATTCAGACACTGAGTGTCTTACTCTAACCCTCTGTTCCCTTCCTTCTAAGTAAGTTTTTATCAATTCCAAAACATTTCCACCTATTCTAGCCATTGATTGCAGCTTCCTAATAAGTCTCCCATGTGGAACAGTGTCAAACGCTTTCTGGAAGTCTAGGAATATGCAATCTGCCCAGCCCTCTCTTTCCTGTAAGATTTGGCTTACCTCATCATAAAATTCTAATAAGTTTGTTACTGTTGATCTACCTTCTCTGAAGCCATGTTGCCTCACTGACAAAAACTTGAAGGATTCCAAGTGAAGAGAGATATGTTTCCTTAGTAGTTTCTCCATAACTTTGCAAACTATGCTGGTCAAGGAAACTGGTCTATAGTTCAGAGCCGTATCCCTCCTTCCCTTTTTGAAGATAGGTATCACATTTGCTTGTTTCCAGCATCTTGGAATCTCCCCCGACTCCAGTGACTCCTTAAATATGATACTTAGTGCCACTGATATTGTGTTTGCGTATTTTTTAAGCACATGAGGGGATATGTCATCAGAACCTGTAGCTTTATGAACTTCTAAATCCATCAGCGCTTTGCATACCTCTGTGGCTGTAAGGTTGATGTTCTCTAATACCGGCCCTTGAGCTTCTATCACTGCAATCTGAGGGGGTGGGGTATTTTCTACTGTAAATACTGACTGAAACTCCTTGTTCAATTCTTTGCAGATCTCTTCATCCGTCTCAGTGATGCTTCCATCCGCTCTCTTTAGCCTTAAAACCTGTTCTTTTACCTTTAGTTTTCCTCTGATAAAGCTGTGGAAAAGCTTGGGATTTTCATTAGCCTTCCTGGTGATGTCCCTCTCATAGTCTCTCTCTGCCTCTCTCCTTTTACTTAGGTAGTCATTTCTTGCTCTTTTGTAGGTTTGCCAGGCATTTATGTTTTTTCTTCTCCTATACCTTTTCCAGCATTTGTCTCTCCACTCCTTAGCTCTTTTACACCCATTATCGAACCATTTGTCTCTGGCATGAATTACACCTACTTTGGTGACAGGTATGCAGCAATCTACTATCTTCCCATATTTCTCACAAAAGATGTCATACATTTCTTGTACAGATTTGTTGTAAAATAAGGTTCTCCAGTCAATAACTGCAAAAAAGCTCATTCATTTTGATGTAATCTCCTTTCGGATAGTTCCTCGTCATGTCCTCAGTGCCTCTACTCTCAAGAAGAATATCTTCAATGATATACTCCATCAACAACACACAGTGGTCACTCTTTCCAATTGGTGGTTCATACTCATTTTTTTCAATATCCAACACATTATCTGTGAACACTAGATCAAGTAGTGATGGCTCATCCCCACCCCTGGCCCTTGTTGGTTCCATTACATGTTGGTGTAGGAAATTCCCTTGTACGCAATCTAGGAATCTTGCCCCGAATGAGTCCTCACCACTGTGTGGGTCAAGATTTATCCAATCTATCTCTTTATGATTAAAGTCTCCCATAATCAAAATCCTACATTTTTTTTTTCCTGTGCCATGTTAACAACTGAGTTTATGACTTCAATAGTACCTATATGACTTTCCTCATAAACTTCAAGCCTATTTTGGTTCTTTGGTGGGTTGTATACAACAGTTATTATAATGCTCTTTGACCCAGTATTTATGCGAGCAACAAGAAATTCCTTGAACTCACTTTCTATAGCCAAGTTTATTTCTTCAACTTGAATCCTTTCACTTATGAGCAGTGCTATCCCTCCACCAGTCCTCTCAGATCTTTCAACCCTTAGTATTCTGAAGCCCTTAGGAAAAACTGTGACACTGTTTATGTCCTCACTCAACTTAGTCTCTGTAATTGCTACTATATCTGCCTTACTGTTGTGAATCCTATCTTTTAATTCTACTGCCTTACTTGCTAATCCATCAGCATTTGTGTATAACAATCTTAATGAGGCCCCATCCCCTGATCTTCCGTCATTATCTTCTTTATCTCCCCTTTGTCTGGAAGAACTCTGAAATGAAAATTTTTCTTCTGTTCTTCATTTCTTTCCTCATTTAACCTTCTTGCCTCTTGCAACAAGTTTTTGATCTTTCCCATCTCTTCCTGTGTTCTGTATCGTCTAATGAACACTTCTTTGAATTCTTGAAGGTCTTTTAGACTTTTTTTCTCAACAATATTTCCCTACATGTTTCCCCTCTCTCAAAGGTTACTTTTGTTGGTCTCGGCTTTCCTTCCCTCGAATATTTACCTAGTTGGTGTATGTTTACAATATCCTCAGGACCACAAACTACTCCAAGCTTTCTTATCAGGTCTACAACCCTAGCTTTATTTTCTTCAAGTCTCCCCTGCCATGTTGGCTCCTGGGATTCACTTATGCCTGAGATTACCACTGTCTTCTCCTTATCAAGTGCCTGTCTGATGAGTGGGTTTGCCCTTTCCATCACAACGTCTTTCATTTTTTCGATTACTGTCTTTTTATAGTCAACTGTTTGTATGTTTTCCAGTGCCACCACCTTTACATCCTCTTTTACTGCCACATTCCCCTTTAGTGCATCAGCAAAGGAAGTTTTCATGGCATCATTTTCCATATTCAGCTCCTGGAACTCTTTTCTAAACTGTTCAATGTTTTCCTTAATCTGGACATTCCAAGCAGCAATCTCGTCTCTCTCAGAAGAGAGCAGTGAACTAACATCTAATTCCTTTAGGTTGTCATTCAGCTGTTTGTTTTTATCTTCTTGTTTAGAAATTCTAGATTCTAGTTGACTCTTTTCCCCTTCCAGCTTCTTTATTCTTTTTTCTAGTTCCTTTCTCTCCTGCCCTTGTGCTTTATTTGCTTCCTCCAAAGATCTTATTTGCTCTCTGAGTGTTTCATTCTCTTTCATTTCTCCATCCATATTCCGAATTTTTTCATCAAGGCTTATAACCATTGCCTCTAAATTCTTGATTTTCTGTTTAAGTCTCCTAATGGCTACCCCTCCTACCGACCCATGGATGGGAGAGGTTTGGGACAGAGATGGCGTCATTTTTATATTCTCCCTCTCACAGAATCTAGAAAAAAGTGTGTGTGTGTGTGTGTGTGTAGTAAATATATTTAAATTTTTAATGGCTTAACATGTTATATTTTCTTTATGATGTTGATATTAACATTAAAATATGTCCTCAAAATATCTTGTATCTCTTCAAGACTAAATCGATGAATTTTTTGCCTGTTAGTTTATACGAATATCGTTCAATTGATGGGAGGACAAAGATTCTCTCTCTCTCTCTCTCTCTCTCTCTCTCTCTCTCTCTCTCTCTCTCTCTCTCTCTCTCTCTCTCTCTCTCTCTCTCTCTCTCTCTCTCTCTCTCTCTCTCTCTCTCTTCCCAGCCCAAACCTTTCCTCGCCTTGGCATTCCTCAACATACCCCTCCCTTTTACACGCCCCTACCTCCTCCCCCTCCTCCTCCTCCTCCTCAAACAAGACCCACCCAACCAATCCTTACTTGTGCGCAGTGAAACGATATTGAAGATAAAAACGAAGAAGGAGAAGAAAATCCTTGGCTGTATGTCAGAGTGGGGGTAGGGGGGTGTCCCTGGTCCCAGCCTTTGGACCCCTTCCCCTTCGCCTTCCAGACCCCTTTTCTCCGGCCTCGCCTTCCTCAGGAGCAATAAATCCCTCCTCCCTCAACCGTTCTGGTTTTACCACCCTCTACCTCATCCTACTCCCCCTACCAACTCAATTCACGCAGCAAAATGGCGGGCAAGTCTTGGAGATGTTGCAGAAGTAATGAGAAGAGGTGTTCTCTCTCTCTCTCTCTCTCTCTCTCCTCTCTCTCTCTCTCTCTCTCTCTCTCTCTCTCTCTCTCTCTCTCTCTCTCTCTCTCTCTCTTTCCATGATTCAGATTTTTTTCAGAATTTGTAATTTTATTAATTTGTCTCCTTGTATTACAATATTTGTGTTTTTTTAGCACCTATTTAGACTGCTTAATACATGTTTTATTATCGATTGGCAAGTGATGGTACTGTCTTTTTAAGAGATCTTTACTGTGATGCGATTGTAATTTCAGTTACTATTCATTCTGATAAAATTATAAGAGACAAATTAAGAAATTGATCTTTTCATTTAAGATTTTAATACAGTATTCAAAGTCCTATCCCCCCAAAAAAATTAAATAAAAATTCTTCATTTATATAAGGTATATATATATATATATATATATATATATATATATATATATATATATATATATATATATATATATATATATATATATATATATCTGTCTGTGTGCTCGCGTATGAATGTGAATCTACATTCTTAGAAATGTATAATTTCCAAATGTGTTAAGTAATGGCGGTATAGCAGTGAATTGAGTAAGCAACTAGTAGACGGGGAATTACGATCATAAGCAATTTTTCTCATACAACGATAGGAAATCACACAAGCCCACATAGTCACACACTACATAATAATATATTGTTAGAATGTTTTAGAGTTATATGTCATCACAGAGTCATGTTGATATTGGAAATTTGATAAAAATATTATTTGCTGTTTGCCTATTTCATAAATTCTTCACTTTATATTATATCAAAGTCTGTCTGTATTGTCTTCTATTAAAGACACAGACGACTTATGAGAAAAATGTTTGCGGTTTGTTAACAAAATATACCAGAATCGGTTATTTTTTTTCCTTATTTTTTATCTCTTAGTACATTAACATTTATTTTTATCGTATCTTGCAACAATTTTTTATATTAAAGAATATTACTAAAATCTTTTAGCAATTTTATTTTTTTTCAGATCTTTTAAATAAATTTTTTATCTCCTTTCAATAGTTTTCTTTTTTTATTTTGATCGTTCAGTGATAATTTTATCTCACTATTATTTAGGCACTATCATTTATTATTATTTTGGCACTATCATTTATTATTATTTTGGCACTGTAATTTATTAGCCACAGTTTTGTTGTTTATGCTATAGCGAAATATATGACCTGAATCTTTTATTAAATTTTTACATATAACTTTCAGTGACCTTCATCAATCGAAGCTGTTCACAGTTTATTTATTTATTGAATTTTGTTTTTTGCAAACTTTCAATAAAATCACTTTTGTATTATTTTGCGAAACTATTTTCGAAGTATATTCTACTTACATCATTTTACAATTCTCTCTTAGTAAATTTTTTTTGCCAATTTGTGCATTATCTCTTTTGACCAGTATTTTGGTAATTATTATATCACGTGCTTTCAATAGAACCTTTCATTTATTTGTTTATTTTTCATATGTCATACTCAGTTAAATCTTTTCATATTCATTTTTTGCTAGAATATTTTATTACACTTTTGGCAGAATCTTTTAATAAAACTTTCAAACACTTACTGACTTTCTTTACACCAAAATTTTTAATGAAATCTTTTACGCCCCTCTTCCAAAAATGCATTTATTATCTATTACTCGAAAATTTTAGTAAAATCATATTACCTTTCTCGTTTACCCACAGTTTTTACATTCGTCTTTTGTCGAAATAGTTGAGTACTTTTTTTTTTTTGCCTTACTCTTCAGTCGCTTTACTATGTTAGCAAAGTCTTCGATCTTCATCTTTTTACAAATTATTTTTGTCATCATCTATTATATGAATCTCTAAGCAGTTGTTATTGTACCCTTTTTTTGTAATGATAATTTGCCAAATATTTTAACTTTAATATTCAGTAAAATCCTCAAGATTAACCTTTTATTTTAGATAAATTTTAGTTAACCATATTTAGATATAATTCAAGTCATCTCTTACATACCCTGAATCTTTAAGCTTTATCTCTTAACAAATTTAATCAAAATTATATACAAAATTATGGTGTCGTATGACTTCCGTCATGCTGAAGCCAGTCCGCCATGCTGAAGCCAGAATCTGAAACTTGTAACAGATCTTGAGGGGTAACGGTTGGTCGAGGGCACGGATATTTTATTACAATGTTTGTAGAAAGTGCCAAGGAGATATATGACCGGAACCGTGAGACTTAGGATCTGGCATCGAGAAGGGCAGGAAAGGCCAGGAAGTTAGCCATTTCCTAAACCACAAGAAACATAAGCAAGTGTTTCGTACGCAGGTACACGCCCAGGAGAGATGCCCAATAACTCCTCCCCGGAAGTAGGCGGGATTCCACTTTGAACTTGGCGTTGATTTGGCAGGACTAGATCTCACTGATTTCATTGGAGAATTGGATGTTAAGCCACGCCCTGCCCCTGGGGGTATTTCAAGAGCCACCCGGGGCAGAGACAGTTAGTTAGAACTTTGCCAGGGGCACGAATAGATCATAGATTGTGATAGTCATAGGGTGGGGGCATTGAGGCGTCGAAGATGTGTTGTACTCTAGAATAAATATAAGCAAAGGAACTACTGCTTGTCCATTCTTACCTTGTAACCACGCTACCATAATTATAAGTTTATATACGTAGGAGGAAAAGCCCTACGTCAGTGGTGTCATTAGATGGGATAATCAAAACCACTACGTCAGTGGTGACGCTCGGTGGGATAATAATAAAAGCACTACGTCAGTGGTGGCAGTGCGGTACGGATCTTCACGAGAGAAAAAAAAAAAAAAAAAAAAAAAACATACGAAGAGACAGGTGAATGCCAGTGCAGACCCGTGCAGAGAAAAAAAGAATGGCAAAAGCAGAAATCCAACATCTCCCAATTCAAGAAATGAGTGACGAGGCCAAACACCGGAGAATTCTCGAACTGGAGGAGCAAGTGCGGCGCCTACAAGCACGCGCCGACGCCGCTCCGTCGAGAAGGAACTTGGCCGACGCCGACAGTGAAACCGACGCCTCAAACATCGACGAACAGCCGGCCGCTCCGAACCCCGTGGTGACACAGGGAACGCAGCAGGACATGCCCCCACCCTGTGCCCTGGTTGTAAAGACGCCTCGAGTCAAAAATTCACTTTTATACCTCGACGGCGCAAATGTAAAAGACCGCGAATGTCCGTCCATAATTCCCGCGACCGACTTCCTGAAATACTCGGGTCTGCGGATGAGAAGTGACGAGTGCTCAAATAGAGAATATTATAAAACTTTGAAGGAACTATTTCTAAGATATTTCTTAGTAAGCCGAAGTGTGACCGGAGCATTGAGTGAAAATGCCCATTACAAGAGGTATAAGTTGCCGGATCCGACCAAGAAGACGGCGATTCGACGATTTTACTCGAAGAGAAGAAGGAAAACCCGCTCCTTCCTTGCCTTCTGCCATGAAGTTTTTCAGGACCACCTCCTTAAAATAGCTAAGTACTTGTGATCTGTATCCAGTGAGTAATGGGACAATTAGTAAAAGAAATTGAGGTCGGTGGACGCCGCCATTTTATCTTGTAGTTATGCTTTGACTCAGCCAACCCGCTTATAAGGGGTGTGGCGCTTAATAAGTTGATAAAAGTAGAATTTCTGTACCCATTACTAACATGGATAATTTGTACTAATAGCTATAAGCAGTAATAAACTCCGTTTTTGTTATAATTTGAGTAATATAAAGAATTTGCGTTGGAAGTGTGTTCCATTTATTTGTATTAATGCCTAGATTGAATTTTAAGAACGCGAATGTATCGATTTTTAATTGAAAAAATTTAATGCACGTGAAATCACTGTTACAGTATATTAATTTCTTAAGTGTAAGAATTACAGTGAGTAATATACTTGAATCTGCTTTTAAGGTTTTACTTAGAACACGTGTGGTTTTCGAGAAAGGAATGCGGAAGTGACCATTCGATCTCCCAACCTCGTTATTATAAATCTGTAGTAATTGTATTGATCCTTGATATTTTAAAGTACGTGTAAAATCATTGTTATATTAATTTCTTAAAGCGTAAGAAATCGAGTGTTAAGATTGCGCCTGTTTTCAAGGTTCTTTCTTTTTTTTTGTTTGTTTTTTTCTCTGGGGGAGTAATGTTTTAGCGAAAGAAAGACATAAATGACAGATCGTTTTTAATGTTGTTATGATGAAGGAATTAATCTTACGATACGTGTGTGGCATGTTTTTTTGAAGAATAAGAAATTTCGTGATATTAGTTAGAGATGAGTTTTTTTTTAATTTCACGCTATGCAGGTGAAAGTAAGAGTAAATTAGAGTAGTTGTGCTGTCCTAGAATAGGGAAGGTTTTTCAGTGTCACCCAAACGTAGCTTCAAGGGAGTAGAATGTTTGTTTGTTCATTAGAATGGGACCTAGGACTGGTGAGGCAGTCTGTGACCGTGCGGACCAACCGAGATTTCACCTTTACTCTCCTTTATCGGGGTAAGGGATGGGAAATTTTCCATAGACAGAGAGAAAGGGAATGCAAGTTTGAATGTGAGCGCATGTGAGCGAATGAGTATAATGAGTGTAATAGGGGTATAATGGGGGGGGGGTTGCTCTAGGGGGTGAAATCGCGGAAAGCACCGTTAGGAAGCATGATTGGGGAGTCTGCGAGGATCGTTCCCCTGCTCCGCCAGGTCCTTCTGCATGCCATACCAGAGGGTATTTATGGGAGGTGATGCGCTGTTGCAATATCTAGTGAGGGATATGGATGAGAAGGTAATTCTCCACCTGCCCAGATATGGTTGAAATGCCGAGTTTGTTTTATTTTTGTTTTGTCCCCTACTCCGCCATTGAGATTATTATTCGATTTCCGAGAGATTCCAAGATAGATGTTACGTGATAAAGGACGTGAATCTATGAATGATTCTTTATTTTCTTTGCTAGCTGCAGTATATACATTATTTGTCTGAAGAGATATGTTAGATTGATAAAGTAAAACTTTGCGAGTTTTAGCCATGATAATGTTTTATCAAAATTATTTCGGCTTGGTCATAAAGAAAGAGTGAGAGCTGACACGAAATGACAACAAGAATGTTACACAGCTGTATCCCGTATTTGAGAGAGCAGATATAAGTCAAATTCGAGATAGTAAAAGAAGATATATATTTTATGTTTGAATTGTTTATGTACAACTCCGTACGAGATTTTGAAGTTTAAGCAAAATGCATTCCTTACTGTTGATAATGAAATATACTTTTTGTTTTTATTATTGCATACACAGAGATAGACTTTTTATATTCTTAGATACCCGTTTTTGTTATAGTTCTTTTTGTATTGAAGAAATCTTTAAAATCTTACTTAAAGGATTCTGAAAAGATTATCTAGAGATAACCATGGTTAATCCCTAGCATTTTCATGAATTTTAGATTACAATCGGGCTAATTAAAGATAATTGAGATTATTAGAGATTATTTGCTGAGTTTTAAAGTTAAAATTAATGACACTTAAGTCCTTTTTAAGAAGTTGTTAAGAAAAGGATATTTGTACTTTTGTTGATAGTAGTAGGGATACTGTCACATATGATTTTAGTTTTTTTGCTTTAATTTCATCAGTGTGTGTGCTTCGACTTAACCCTCTGATTTATAGCATGAAAAGAGAGAGATTGTCATTATAGACAAGGATGTGTATGCCGTTACAGTAAAGTCCTTATCAAGATTAAACAGAGAGGAATGGATTTATGCTTCGACAGTTCTGCAGTTGTACACTAGGTTCTTTTTGCTTTTGTTTTTGTTAATGAGGGAATGAGAATAGCCGCTGACAATAAACGTAAGACTCTATCGATAGTCATTGCTAACGTTTGTTCACGTTCATTTGTTTATTTATTTTTATTATTAGAGATACTCTGCGACGATTTTTTATTTTCAGTACAAGTAAAAGACAGAGGCCCATCTCAGCTGACTTGTGAGTGGAAACCGCAACGTATTTCAAGGTCGCCCAGTCTCCCTCTCTCTCTCTCTCTCTCTCTCTCTCTCTCTCTCTCTCTCTCTCTCTCTCTCTCTCTCTCTCCCTCTCTTTCCTACCTTTCACTCGACTCTGAGCCTGACAGAGGCTCCGTTCAATGCTAAAAGAATGTAGCCGTCTTTGATTTTTTTGTGTGTGTTTTTTTTCAGCGAAGCTAGGCGATAATTGTGCCTACATTTCATTGCAGTCAATAGATTGTTGCATGCTGTTATTGCATAAATACTGATAAGACATCGGTAGTACCGCCATTTGCATAAATATTTTTGCCACATGTCGCAACTGTTTAGAGGATAGATAGAACTCCCATTGACAAATTGTGGAGCCAGCGAGTTGCCACTTATGCTCTATATATATATACATTGATTATGACAGCAGGAATTTAAATATTAAAAGAGACTGTGTTAGAATGTGCATTGCTATGAAGTATAAGTATAGAACTCTGTTCTTACTTCTGAATGCCAGTCTCCATTGTATATATATTGGCATTTCTGATTTCGTATATTTATTTTTATTGTTTATTATTCTTATTTTTAGATCATGATTATTAGTAATGTTAATATGTTGACTGATATTGTTGCTATCTCTCAATGGCCTGTTGCTAATTATTATATTTGAAATGAAATCAGCAGTAACTTGATGATTTGTATCTTTTATCTGAATTCATACTTGATGTTACTGTAGCCACCGCTAATAAGAATGTTTCTTTAGTGGCTTTTCTCAGCATTTAATGATTGTTCTTTTTGACATTTATAGTAGAGTAATGCTATGTAGCAGTTGCTAAGTCCTAAGTATCTTGGAATAATAATCTAGTTGTGTAGACACATACCTTCCATTACCACCCTATTCCTAGGCAGCCCCGACCTGCAAGTTCTAAAAGTCTTTAGATTTTGTCCGTCAGACAAGTCCCTAGTGCCCATTGAATAGAGATTGCAATCACTTGCAGTTGCAGGGGAGGCAAAGTATAGCCTCGATTACCAACGTATGGCCATTGTTGGTACCCTGAAGTCATAGGGAACCTTTCTTACAACTGTAGTAGTGACATAGGTTCAAACTTTCATCCCGCGATCTACTTCGAAGGTACGTGTGGAGGACCGTACAGGAAGAGAAACGCTGTGACGTTGCAGGTCTCCTGCGTGGTGGTCTTAGTAAAGATCGGCCGAGGGCGGGACGAGGAAGCCGGGCTGGAAGGATTAGCGGGATGGGCCCAGTCCTTGTCCTTTTTGTTTTGCCTAACCGAGTAATGGAGATATGGCAACAAACCTGGGCCTGCAGCGAGGACGGCGGGGGAGTGAAAGCGAAAGAATCCCCGAGGGAAACCGTGGAATCGCACCTAGCAAGAATTCATGAGTAAGGGACAGAGAAAACGAAAGTCGTCCTAAGACAGGGAGGACAGTCCTAAAAGAATAAAAGTTTTAAGCTACTTTAAAAACCCAGGTAATCTTGATGAAATCTCAGAAACAAGGAGATCCCCATACGTGTCATAACTGTAGTAAAAAGAGAGGAAAAGAAACGCAGAAATATTTTAAAATATTTTAATAATACCTTTAGAAGCCACGTAAATGAGAAAGAAAGATAATCCCTATACATGTCCAAACTTTAGTGAAGAGAGAAAGAAGGGTATTTAAAAAATCCCTTATTAGTTAATTAAAATTACCTCCGTATTAGAACTGAAAAAATGGGAAAGAAAATGTCCCCACCGTCTTTTGTGCTAAAAAAAAAAAAAAAAAAAAAAAAGAGAGAGACAAAATATTTTTATTTTTTATGCTTATTTTTTTGTTTTGCTAGCTTTAAGATAATTCTAAGCGAAAACTCAGAGTCTCCCTTAAATATAGTGTTGAGTAAGTGCCATTGATAAAGTGTATGATTTGAACTAAGATTAATAAGTTGTTTTCTGCTTAAATAATATTAGTGTTTTGTTTTAGCATTATTATTATTTGAATTATGATTTAATCTTTAGATTCATTAAGTTTTTATGTTAAGTGGTCTCTGAATAGTAATTGCATATAAAGACGATAAATATTTTGACTTTACACACAGTCAAACATGTTTTGTTTCAGGAGTAGTTTTTAAGGCTTAATTTTAAGACAAATCAATGCCCCTAATAATGATAGGAATAGAATTTATGAAGGTAAGGTCTCTTATAGAAATGACTGTTGATGTTATAGTCTATTGCATTTTACATGTTTATACATGCTAATACTCTACTTAATTGTTTGCTAATGTTCTAAATGAGTCATAATTCTACTGTAATTAACTCAATTTTGTCTTTTAAAGAAACGAGAGAAGTAGATGAATTAATGTTTTGATTTAAACTGACTTTTTGATCTTAATTAATGTTTAATATTAGTTTCACACTGGAATTATGTCGTTTAAATATAAGAATATGTTTGTATTTCAGATTTCCAACAAGGAAATAGACCCTGCATGCTCTAGTTGTCTGTAAAGGTACTCTCTATATGTTATGTTTGTGTAATTTGTATAGGAATTCTTAGAAAATAGCTTAAATAATTCGGCCCCATTTCTATTGTAAACTAATGTTAGCTAGGATATGTCCAAGAGCTCCCGGAAAATTAGCCCATGCTTCGACTGAAATAAGAGATATTTCAGTTTTGGTTGGGAGGGATGTCGTATGACTTCCGTCATGCTGAAGCCAGTCCGCCATGCTGAAGCCAGAATCTGAAACTTGTAACAGATCTTGAGGGGTAACGGTTGGTCGAGGGCACGGATATTTTATTACAATGTTTGTAGAAAGTGCCAAGGAGATATATGACCGGAACCGTGAGACTTAGGATCTGGCATCGAGAAGGGCAGGAAAGGCCAGGAAGTTAGCCATTTCCTAAACCACAAGAAACATAAGCAAGTGTTTCGTACGCAGGTACACGCCCAGGAGAGATGCCCAATAACTCCTCCCCGGAAGTAGGCGGGATTCCACTTTGAACTTGGCGTTGATTTGGCAGGACTAGATCTCACTGATTTCATTGGAGAATTGGATGTTAAGCCACGCCCTGCCCCTGGGGGTATTTCAAGAGCCACCCGGGGCAGAGACAGTTAGTTAGAACTTTGCCAGGGGCACGAATAGATCATAGATTGTGATAGTCATAGGGTGGGGGCATTGAGGCGTCGAAGATGTGTTGTACTCTAGAATAAATATAAGCAAAGGAACTACTGCTTGTCCATTCTTACCTTGTAACCACGCTACCATAATTATAAGTTTATATACGTAGGAGGAAAAGCCCTACGTCAGTGGTGTCATTAGATGGGATAATCAAAACCACTACGTCAGTGGTGACGCTCGGTGGGATAATAATAAAAGCACTACGTCAATGGAAGTCAAAACTTTAACATATTCCTTCACCAAATTTCTTTAAGATCTTTAAGTAAGGTATTTGACTATGTTTTTAGCGGAATTTTTAGCCACATTATATATCAGTATCGTTTAATAAATACTTATTCAGTACTTCAAATAAATATATTAGTAAAATCTTTATTCCTTAGTCATTTAGTAGCGAATTGACATTTATCTTTTGGTATAATCTTTAACCAGAATCTTTTAGTAAAAGGTTAAAAACAAAAGTTCTCTTATCTCAATGTTTGAAATGTCAGCAACTTCATATTAGTGTAATCAGTGCTTATATGTGCAGCCTGGAATGTTCAAAGATTTTTTATTATTCTTGTTATAAACTTTAAGCTTATGCTGAGATTGCTAACAAGTAGTACGTCTGTTCGTATGTCTATGAAGAAACTGTTGTTAAAGACAATAGTCTGTAAAGGACTTGCCACAGACTTTCTGTTAATAAACTGCTACTTAAAAAGAAAATACTCCTCAGTTTATGAAGAGACTGCCACTGTAAAAGCAGTCTCTCAGTCTATTATGAAACTGACACTATAAAAGCAGTCTGAGAGTCTATTAAGAGACTGGCGCTAAAGAAAGGAGTCTATCTCACTACGAAAAGTCTGGTGTAAAAAAAAAAAATCAGTATATATGTGCATGAAGAATCTTGTATTAAAAAGAAAGTTGGTCTGTCTACCAAAAATAAAAGCAGAAAAGTATATGACTGAAAAAAAAAATTGGAGTGATCTCACTATGAAGATCTTGCTGCTTTAAAAAGCAGTGTGTCTCCTTATGAAGAAATTATGACTTAGAGGAAGCAGTCCATATGACCATGAAGAAAGAGGATAAAACAAAAAACGGTCAGGAAAAGTCATGTTTATAAAGCACTCTCTCTCTCTCTCTCTCTCTCTCTCTCTCTCTCTCTCTCTCTCTCTCTCTCTCTCTCTCTCTCTCTCTCCTCTCTCCTCTCTCTCTCTCTCTCTCTCTCCTCCTCTCCTCTCTCTCTCTCTCCCATGAAGACACCGTTACTGAAGATGCAGTCTTTCTGTCTACGAAGAAAAGGTTACTAAAAAAAAAAAGGCAGCCTGCGCGTCTGTAAAGTGGGTACTACTTATAAACTCAGTATGTCTGTGAAGAGACCTGTTGTGAAAAAGCAGCACGTCTCTCCTTGAAGCGATAGCTATACAAAGAAAAACAATATGTCTGACTTTGAAGAGACTCATGCAAAAAAAAAAAAAATTAGTATAATAAAGATCCATAACACTAGATGGGTCTGGAAAATCGGAAAACCTCACTGCTCTCTTTAATAACCATGAGCCTTCAGTAGGAGCCTCAACTTAGCTTCCTTAGATATAAATGTGGCTGTGTACACTAAATTGGTCTATCGATTATTATTATTATTATTATTATTATTATTATTATTATTATTATTATTATTATTATTATTATTATTATTATTATTCGTCTAAATCTTTTCCCACTTTTATGTGGGATCGATTTTTCTGGCCAGTTTTCTCCATTTGTTTCTGTCCCATACCTCATCACCCAACAAACCTTTAGACCTCAGGTCGTCATTGATGCAATTCATCCACCTACGCTTTGGTCTCCCTCTCCTTCTCCTACCCTGTATATCAGTTTCCATCACCCTCCTCCCAACATACTGTTTATCCCTCCTAACGACATGACCATACCATCTTAGTCTACTTTCTTGTATCTTATCTGATATTTCTTTAACTTTTGAGGTACCTCTAATTACCTCGTTTCTGATCTTATCGCTTCTTGTCATCCCACACATCCATCTCAACATCCTCATCTCTGCCACATCCATTTTTTTCTCTTGTGTCTTCTTTATTGCCCATGTCTCTGCTCCATACATCATCGCAGGTCTCACGACTGTCTTATGCACTTTACTCCTCAACTAAATCCCTATTCTCCTGTCGCACAGCACCCCAGACACTTTCTTCCATTTCTTCCATCCCACTTGTATTCTGTGGGTTATTTCTGACTCTAGGTCACCATCCTCTGCTACTCTTGATCCCAAATCCTTGAACTTTTCAACTCTTTTCAACACCTTCCCCTGCAAATTGACCTTCCCATCCTCATCATCTCTCAACCTCAAGTACTCTGTCTTCTTCCTGCTGATTTTCAGTCCTCTATCCTCCATCACTCTTCTCCACTCCTCAAACTTTTCCACCACTACCTCTCGTCTGTTGCTACACAGTACAATGTCATCTGCAAAGAGCATACACCATGGAGACTGATCTCTAATACCCTGGGTCACTACATCCAAGACCAGATCAAATAGATATGGACTCAAAGCAGACCCTTGATGCAGACCAGCATTTACCGAGAGACTTTTCGTCAAGCCCACACTGCTCTTAATATTTGCCTCTGCCCTCTCATACATATCTTGGATGATTCTTACATATTTCTCGGGGACTCCCTTTTCTCTAATACACCTCCACACCTCTTGACGTGGTACTCGATCATATGCCTTTTCCAGGTCAATAAAGACCATATGCAGTCCTTTCTGTTTCTCCCTATGCTTTTCCATCATTTGTCTCAAGGCAAATATGGCATCCACTGTCCCTCTTCCAAGCATGAAGCCAAACTGTTCATCCCCAATTGTCGTTACCTCTCTGAGTCTCCTCTCCATGATCTTCTCCCATATCTTCATAGTATGACTTAACAACATTATACCTCTAGAGTTTCCACACTCCTGAATGTCTCCCTTCCCTTTATAGATTGGGATGATTAAGCTTCCTCTCCATTCCTCTGGCATCTTTTCCTGACTAAAGATCTTTTGCATTAAGTCCCACAAGATATCTATGCCTTCCTCTCCAAGACTCTTCCATACCTCCACTGGCATCTTATCAGATCCTGCTGCCTTTCCATTTTTCATTTTCCTTACTGCCCTCTCTACCTCTCTTCTAGCCACTGTTGTTGTAACTGCTTCATTTGGAAGTCCATATTCAAATACTGCTCTTAGGTTCTCTTCATTTAGTAATCCTTCAAAATAAGTTTCCCATCTGATTTTTATTTCATCCTCTTCTGTTAGAACTACTCCATAGTTATCCGTTATTTGTCTTACTTGGGTCAAGTCCTTGGTTGCAGCATCTCGGTCCTTGGCAATTCGTCATATTTTCTTCTCTCTTTCTGGTGTTTCCAGCTCTTCTTAGACTTCATTCAATGTCTCTGCCTTTGCTTTTGCTACTGC
This sequence comes from Halocaridina rubra, assembly GCA_037179515.1. NCBI lineage: Eukaryota > Metazoa > Arthropoda > Malacostraca > Decapoda > Atyidae > Halocaridina > Halocaridina rubra. Next base: position 15,448 of record JAXCGZ010016039.1, on the reverse strand, counting down.
TCTCATTGCCTCCTTCTTTGCCTGCTTGCACTCTTCTTTATCCTGCTCCAGGCCTGATAAATCTGCCTTTTTCTTAGCTTCTTTCTTGTTCTTCACCCATTCTTGCACTTCCTCATTCCACCACCATGACTCTTTATCTTTTGGGGATTTCCTTCCTGATGACTTTCCAAGTACCTGCTCACTAACCCTCAAAATCACCTTACTATTCTCTGTCCACCATTCTTGTACTTGTTCATGAAACCTTATCGCTTCCAACACTCTTCCCTTAAACATAGCTCTCAGCTCTGCATCTTTCAATCTCCACCACTTTATCTTTATCTTTATTATTATTATTATTATGATCGCAGGACTTCTGACTCCATTGGTGTGCTCATTTAAGTTGTTCAGTATATTTATGCAATGGATGATAATCCCCACCCCATCCTTATTACATCCAAGGTAAAGAGTTGAATCAACGTGTGGTGTACACATTACTGTTGGTGAGGATGCTGAAAAGTATGGGACCACTCATTAACAGTTAAATAAGAAGGGTTTCAGGTTGAATGGATATCTTCAGATCTTGTAAAGTGAATAAGCCATTGTATTGTTTCTAACTCAATATTTCATATAATATATTTCTTTTTTCATGAGTGTGCCACCGGGACAGGCAAAAACTGCCCTAATCAGTAAAGGCCTGGGCACGAGAAAACACCAAGACGAAGGAAAAGAAAATGGTCAAGGACAAGGCAGAGATGAGGTAATATCACACAAAGGAAAACGACAACACAGTCAAAGTACATAGAACCCAGAGATATGGAGGTCTAGGGCCTGTGATGACGATAGATCTTCTTTTTGAAGGATGATAGGTCATAAGACTTAAGAAAGACAGAAGGAGGAAGAGACTTCCACAGTCTGGAGGTAGATGGGAAGAAGCAGACCTTTCATAGGTCTCTAAAAGTTGTTTCCTGCCGTTATCTAACAATACAAGATTATATTATTTATTCAAACTTACAGTATGTCTAGCTTTACCCAAATTTGTAAGATGTTTCTGAGGTACACTGGGATTGTCAAATAGGTTTTCTTTGTGGATATTTTACAACGTTATCTATGATGCTAAAGTATTTTGGGGGTAACCTTATAGAGTTAAATAGGTTTCTTGGGGTTAATTTGCAGGCTTTTTTTTTTTTTTTACTTTATCCATGATTGCAAGGTGTTTCTGAGATTGATAATGATAAACAGTTTTTTGGGTTATATCCGTATTAACGGGGTATTATTTAACGTTTCTTTCTGTATACAAGTGTTTTTGATAAAAACTGCTATTTTAAATAGATTTCTATGGGTCAATTTACAGCAATATCCATGTTCAAAACCAGTTTTTGATGTAAACTAATATTGCTATTGCAATATTAGAAATACCATTTACCCCGGAATTACTTATAAATAATTTCGGTGTACAAGGTATTTCTCAGGTAATCGTCTTATTTACAGTGTTTCACGTCACAGTCAGTTTCTGTTCGAATGAGGGTGAACACTAACATGTCTGAGCTGGGAGATTAGGTTGGATGCACTAACCAAAGCCCGAAAGTATGATCAAACCCGCTTTAGGCAAGCTTTTCACCTTCCGGCTTGCGCGCCCTACCACTAAGCTATTGCGGTTCCCTTATTCTAAGGTAATATTAGAGTGTTAAAGAGAGTTTCTTGGGTCGATTATGATGTATTTATAGGACGTTTTGTGATTTTCTACTTGATTAAAAGCCGTTCCAAAAATAGCATAATATACTTATGTGGGTATTCTGGTCATGTTCATCACTGCAAGGTATATTTTTTGGAATGATATAATCTTACAAGATGTTTTTCGTTGTTATTTATCTCCCCAAAGTTTTTGTTATGTTTGGATTACTTAATCCCCTAATGTTTTATCGCATTTGAGAAGTGCACTTTGATATTAATAAAATGCTGATAGGTTGCAATCTCCTGCGTTTCCATTTTAATATTTTAAGAGAATATAATTATTGCCATTTCATTATCTTTTCACTTTACAATTTTACCAAAGGGTATATTTATATTTGTATACCTCGGGTTAATTAATCAATTAATTAATTAATGTATTTTCTCGTGCCCGGGCCTTTGTTGACGAGGGCAGTTTCTGCCTGTCCCGGTGTCACACTCTTAAAAAAAATAATTAATTAATATTTATACATAATATCTCCCAGTAAGTCATAGGTAAATGGGTTAACAAAATATGCATATGTAATGTTTCCCAGTATGTCATAGATTAGTATACAAAAGCTATGTATACATGAAGTTTTCCAGTCATACTTAGGTGATTGCGTACACAATATCTACTTTGGTAAACTCTCCCAGGGAGAGTCGTAGGTTCGCACGTATACAGAGTGTATATACATATGTAAATACGCATACAAAATTGTGTATGTGTAATGTCACCTGAAGAGAGTATGCTCACACTATCTTTAAATGTAACGAATCTGAGGTGAATGCATACACATAATCTGCATACATACAGTCTTCCATGGAAACTTCAAAGACAAGTGCACAAAATCTGCACACTGAAATTTCTTTTTGAGGGTTAGAGATAAATTCTTACTATAGAGGGTAATACAGATATTTGATGTATACTTAAAGTGTTTTAACAAGAGCCATGAATAAGTACTTATCTTCTTCTTCTTCTTCTTCTCAGCTTTAACCCATTTTTATATGGGGTCGCCGTTGTGAATGAGTCGTCTCCATCAATTTCTGTTCTGTGCTTCATTTTCATCAATACCCCCTCCATTGCAAGTCTTCCCCTATACAATCACGCCATCTTTTTCTTGGTCTTCCTCTCCTCCTTCAACCCCGAACTTCCATCTCCATCGTATGAGTACTTATACGAAGGTGAATTTGTATACGCTAAATCTGCATACGTCGATATTCCTCGTCACGAATCTTAGTGTTATTTAGGCCTTTACCGGTTCCCTTTAAAGGAACCTCACCGCTGGGGCATTGAGAGATAGTGTATCATCGGATTGGGTTTTTGATTAGCCAGCGGTGGGCCTCTTCCCAATCCTCCACACGTCTCCATAGCCATGGGACTATTTCGGCTTCCCCTCCTTCAACCCAGGCCGCCACCTGTAGGTTTCTGGAGGGGTCCCCGAAGACCCACTTCCGCCAGGAAGTGGATACCTCCCTCGGTTAGTTCCACCGAGGCCTCAGTGGAACCCAAGGGAAGCATAGCCACCCCCTGGGGAAGTGGGAAGGGAGACGGGCAGAGCCAGAGTCAACCATATCCCCTGCCTGGGATTGCATATCCCCTGCTTGGGATTGCATGGTCTTCTGCTGGGTGCCCGCCTTTACCGTAAACGGTTCACTTATTCACAACAGCTGAACTTAAGACTTGATGCACTATATCCAAGTTGTTTGATTTATAGGCAGAAGCTAGTAGTTACTATCGGGTGTAGGATATATAGGGTAGGAGAAGGAGGGGGAGACCAAAGCGTAGGTGGATGGATTGCATCAATGACGATCTGAGGTCTAAAGGTTTGTTGGGTGATGAGGTATGGGACAGAAACATATGGAGAACACTGGCCAGAAACATCGACCCCACTTAAAAGTGGGAAAAGATGTAGACAAAGAAAGAAAGAAAGAAAGGACATACTAATATCGAGCGTTGCGAGAGAAATTCTGGAATATTTGTATTTGGTGCATATTTTCCAGAATTTTTATTTTGGCTTCATAAATGGAAACATTTTGGGACAATAATTAATGAAGATAAATAGTACTGGAGTGTTTAATGATCAGTCAATTTCTTTGTAGTTAATAGATTCTCTTCATAAACGAAGTTTATTTATACCAGTAGCTCTGAGTCAGATTGTTTTGCAGTGTAGTTAGTATTAAAGCTCTATCATCCGGAAATGTGATGCTTTTGAGCCTCAAAATTTGAGGACGACATCTTCGGTTGAGTTTATAAAAGTCTCTTTTTCTTTATTTCTTTTCTTCTGGAACTTAGTGTTTGTTGCTGACAACATCCTTTGGAAGAAATATTGTGTGTACTTATTTATGATTTATCCCATCGCTGTCTCATCTCTTTTCGTATGGGGTATGTGCTTTTCGCTTCTTGCACGTCGTTGGTAAGTCTTCATCATCCGACAATTAGAACTTACCGAAGATAACCTTAAACCTCACTGTTTCTTCTCTTTTGAAACGTGACTTTTTCATGCTAACAAGGTCTTTGGAAATAGAGCTCCGCTTTTTCCAACAAGGAAATACATCGTAGTTTAACACTTGAAACACTGGATTTCTTTTGAAGACGCCATATCAGAAATGGTGCTGTGCTTTCCAGTGTAAACTCGTGAAATCTGGATTTTTGAAGACATCACTTTTGGTTTTGTTCTTATCTCTAAAGCTCAACAGTTTCATCTCAATCCGAATTAAAATGTGGATTCTACTTTTTCACCAACCGTTTAGAAGTGATGTATTCTGCACTTTCCAATGCAAGGATAGTACCGTCTAGTGTAATAATGAAAGGATACCAAGACTGATTAGCGTTATTTTCCCTCCAAGACTTTAAATGATCAAAAGCCTTGTGTGAAGAAGAAACATTCTTACGTAGTTTGTGGTTATGAGAACGTTTTGTGATTTTCCACATGATTAAAAGCCGTTTCAAAATATACTTATGTGGGTATTCTGGTCATGTTCATCACTGCAAGGTCTATTTTTGGAATGATATAATCTTACAAGATGTTTTTCGTTGTTATTTATCTCCTCAAAGTTTTTGATATGTTTGGATTTTTTTTAAATCTCCTAATGTTTTATCGCATTTGAGAAGCACAGTTTGATATTAATAAAATGCTGATAAAATTATTACCATTTTATCATGTTTTCACTTTAAAATTTTGCCAACGTTTATATTTGTATACCTCGGGTTAATTAATTAATTAATTGATTAATTGATTAATTAATTAATATTTATACATAATATCTCCCAGTAAGTCATAGATAAATGGGTTTACAAAATATGTATACATAAAGTTTTCCAGTCATACTTAGGTGATTGCGTACACAATATCTACTTTGGTAAACTCTCCCAGGGAGAGTCGTAGGTTCACACGTATACAGAGTGTATATACATATGTATATACGCATACAAAATTGTGTATGTGTAATGTCACCTGAAGTGAGTATGCTCACACTATCTTTAAATGTAACGAATCTGAGGTGAATGCATATACATAATCTGTATATATATATATATATATATATATATATATATATATATATATATATATATATATATATATATATATATATATATATATATATATATATATATATATATAGTTTATTGACAAAATAGTACAAAAGTATTACAAAAAGTATTATTTTTTTTCTTTTTGCACAAAATAGCATAAGTAATAGAAACAATATTTTGTCCATCAAAAATCTTAGCCTAAAGAACACTACAAATATTCTCACAAACTTACCAACAAAAGTAAATAATCATATTTATCTTAGTGCCTAATTCTGAAACAGTTAGAAGAATAGACTACATCCAGTTATTACAATTTAACCTATACATACAAATAAATCAATGACTTTCCTCATTACAAGGTTGAATCTCTTCCTTATCTGTACAATTTTAGTACTTCAAAGACAAGTGCACACAAAATCTGCACACTGAAGTTTCTTTTTGAGGGTTAGAGATAAATTCTTACTATAGAGGGTAATACAGATATTTGATGTATACTTAAAGTGTTTTAACAAGAGCCATAAATGAGTACTTATCTTCTTCTTCTCAGCTTTAACCCATTTTTATATGGGATTGCCGTTGTGAATGAGTTGTCTTCATCTATTTCTGTTCTGTGCTTCATTTTCATCAATACCCTTCCATTGTAAGTCTTCCCCTATACAATCACGCCATCATTTTCTTGGTCTTCCTCTCCTCCTTCAACCCCGAACAATAAGATGAAATCTATTGATAAAAGAGACAGAGGAGGTAGCGACAACAGAGTGAACATGAATGTTAAAGGTAGCAATACAGTTAGATTTCATCAAAATAGAGGCCAAAATACGGGAGTAAAAAATAGTTTCTTGCGTGGTAGACATGGTGATACTGGCTCCCAGGGACGATACAGCAATACAAACACTAAGCTAAGTCACACTAACAAACAAAATAGAGAAAGAAGAGATTATGATTATAATAATTTCTCGCGTGGTAGACATGGTGATATTGGCTCCCAGGGACGATACAGCAATACCAACACTAGGATAAGTCATACTTACAAACAAAATAGAGAGAGAAGGGATTATGATTATGTGCAAAGTCAAAGATATGGATGTTATAATTGTGGTGAATTCAATCACCGCCAATCTAACTGTAGATTTGATCATAAAGTTAAATGTAATGTATGTCATGAATATGGTCATAAGAGTAAATTATGTAAAAATAATGATTATTATTAGAATCATGGCCAAGAAGGCAGTGCCGATGTGAATGTTACTTGTAAATCTAATGATAGATTATCTGTTGTACATATAAATGCACAATCTCTGTTATCCCATATACTAGAAATTAAACTTATGCTTGTTCAAGAAAATATTGATGTTCTTTGCATTAGCGAATCATGGCTGTATCCGTCAATTAATAATTCATTTATTAATATTCCTTCATATAATATTTATCGCTATGACAGTGGTAGAGGTGGAGGTGTATGTTTATTTGTTAAAAATTATTTGAAGGCCACTGAACTAAATCTTGAAATTGAGAAGCACGAAGGAGTGGAAGATAAATGGATCTCTGTCCAACATAAAAAGTTTCCTTCTATTATCATAGGCTGCGTGTACCGCCACCCTAAAGCCCCGGTAACCTCTTTTAGCTATATTTTGGATGTTTTTAAGGAGATAATTTTAAAAAACAAATCAGTTTTTATATATGGCGATTTTAATGATGATCAACTAAAATGAGAAAATAAAATGTGTAGACTTATTAAGAATTTAAATCTAGAACAGATTATAAATAAACCAACTAGAATCACTCCCACTTCAGCTTCCCAAATCGATCTAGTAATAACTAATTCCAAACATATGATAACTAAGTGTGACGCAATGCCAAGCCCTATAGCAGACCACGAGGAAATTGTAACGTCCCTGAATATTCGCAAACCAAAGAGACAAACAATCTTTAAAACATTCAGATGTTTAAGAAATTATTCACAAGCATTACTTTGTAGTTTACTTATGAATGAAGTACATAAATTAAATGAAATTCTAAATACCGATAATATAAATATACAAGTAAGAAATTTAACCAGTGTCTTATCATCATGTATAGATCTATATATATATATATATATATATATATATATATATATATATATATATATATATATATATATATATATATATACATATTGACATATATATATATATATATATATATATATATATATATATATATATATATATATATATATATGTATATATATATATATATATATATATATATATATATATATATATATATATATATATATATATATATATATATATATATATATATATATATATATATATATATATATATATATATATATATATATATATATATATATATATATATATATATATATATATATATATATATATATATATATATATATATATATATATATATATATATATATATATATATATATATATATATATATATATATATATATATATATATATATATATATATATATATATATATATATATATATATATATATATATATATATATATATATATATATATATATATAGTGTGTGTGTGTGTGTGTGATTACCTAATTGATTACCTAATTGTGTTTACGGGAAAGAGCCCAAAGCTCGTATCTTCCCGTCTCCTGATCGGTTCCATTTTTAGACTTAGTGATACTTATCATACCTGTCCTTAAAACTATGGATTGAGATAGCATTAACTACCTCCTCGCTTAGCGAATTCCAATTATCAACTACTCTTACACTGAAAAAGTATTTCCTTACATCCTGCAAACAAGTTTTCTTACGAAGCTTCAAACTATGACCTCTAGTTCTAGAGCCAGCCATATCGAAATATCGATCCCTATCCACTCTATCATAACCATGAAGGAATTTAAAGACTGTCACCATATCCCCCCTTACTCTTCTAGCTTCGAGTGATGGCAAGTCTAATTCCCTCAGCCTCTCATCATAACCGAGATTGCGTATTTCTGGCACCAGTTTCGTGGCATGTCTTTGAACTTTTTCAAGCTTAGCTATGTGCTTTTTCAAGTGCGGATTCCAAAAGGGGGCTGCATATTCGAGTTTTGGCCTCACATAGGTTACATAAATATTTCTGAACATTTCCTTGTCCATGTGCCTGAAGGCTACCCTTACGTTTGATAAGAATGCATATGCTGCCCTTACTACGCCATTTATATGTATTTCTGGAGACAAATCTGCCAGTATGTTTACTCCTAGATCTCTCTCATTTTCTGTCTCTTGAAGTTGTACTCCAGCCACCGAGTAGTCAAGCTTGGGCCTTCTTGCACTTGTACCCATTCTCATTACCTTACATTTTGAGGTATTGAATTTCATTAGCCACTTTTCTGACCACTCATGCAGATTATTTAGATCCTCCTGAAGTTCTCTACCATTGTTCTCGTTTTTTACTTTCTTCACAATCTTTGCATCATCTGCAAACATATTCATGAATGAATTTACAGACTCTGGTAGGTCATTTACATATACAAGGAACAAAAGTGGCCCTAAAACTGAACCCTGTGGAACTCCACTACTAACTCTTCTCCATTCAGACACTGAGTGTCTTACTCTAACCCTCTGTTCCCTTCCTTCTAAGTAAGTTTTTATCCATTCCAAGACATTTCCACCTATTCTAGCCATTGCTTGCAGCTTCCTAATAAGTCTCCCATGTGGAACAGTGTCAAACGCTTTCTGGAAGTCTAGGAATATGCAATCTGCCCAGCCCTCTCTTTCCTGTAAGATTTGGCTTACCTCATCATAAAATTCTAATAAGTTTGTTACTATTGATCTTCCTTCTCTGAAGCCATGTTGCCTCACTGACAAAAAGTTGAAGGATTCCAAGTGAAGAGAGATATGTTTCCTTAGTAGTTTCTCCATAAGTTTGCAAACTATGCTGGTCAAGGAAACTGGTCTATAGTTCAGAGCCGTATCCCTCCTTCCCTTTTTGAAGATAGGTATCACATTTGCTTGTTTCCAGCATCTTGGAATCTCCCCCGACTCCAGTGACTCCTTAAATATGATACTTAGTGCCACTGATATTGTGTTTGCGCATTTTTTAAGCACATGAGGGGATATGTCATCAGGACCTGTAGCTTTATGAACATCTAAATCCATCAGCGCTTTGCATACCTCTGTGGCTGTAAGGTTGATGTTCTCTAGTACCGGCCCTTGAGCTTCTATCACTGCAATCTGAGGGGGTGGGGTATTTTCTACTGTAAATACTGACTGAAACTCCTTGTTCAATTCTTTGCAGATCTCTTCGTCCGTCTCAGTGATGCTTCCATCCGCTCTCTTTAGCCTTAAAACCTGTTCTTTTACCTTCAGTTTTCCTCTGATAAAGCTGTGGAAAAGCTTGGGATTTTCTTTAGCCTTCCTGGTGATGTCCCTCTCATAATCTCTCTCTGCCTCTCTCCTTTTACTTAGGTAGTCATTTCTTGCTCTTTTGTAGGTTTGCCAGGCATTTATGTTTTTTCTCCTCCTATACCTTTTCCAGCATTTGTCTCTCCACTCCTTAGCTCTTTTACACCCATTATCGAACCATTTCTCTCTGGCATGAATTACACCTACTTTGGTGACAGGTATGCAGCAATCTACTATCTTCCCATATTTCTCACAAAAGATGTCATACATTTCTTGTACAGATTTGTTGTAAAATAAGGTTCTCCAGTCAATAACTGCAAAAAGCTCATTCATTTTGATGTAATCTCCTTTCGGATAGTTCCTCCTCATGTCCTCAGTGCCTCTACTCTCAGGAAGAATGTCTTCAATGATATACTCCATCAACAACACACAGTGGTCACTCTTTCCAATTGGTGGTTCATACTCAATATTTTCAATATCCAACACATTATCTGTGAACACCAGATCAAGTAGCGATGGCTCATCCCCACCCCTGGCTCTTGTTGGTTCCATTACATGTTGGTGTACGAAATTCCCTTGTACGCAATCTAGGAATCTTGCCCCAAATGAGTCCTCACCACTGTGTGGGTCAAGATTTATCCAATCTATCTCTTTATGATTAAAGTCTCCCATAATCAAAATCCTACATTTTTTCTCCCACGCCATGTTAACAACTGAGTTTATGACTTCAATCGTACCTATATGACTTTCCTCATAAATTTCAAGCCTATTTTGGTTCCTTGGTGGGTTGTATACAACAGTTATTATAATGCTCTCTGACCCAGTATTTATGCGAGCAACAAGAAATTCCCT